>CM064511.1:36673762-36688762 GCA_032716605.1 Paralithodes platypus
GTAGAGAGGGGTGATGGAGAGAGAGGAAGCTGTTGGAGTGGATTTGTTATGTATGTTATTAGTCTGTATACGTCGTCTAATACAATATACAGATTATGACGGACAGATTTATATCTGGATTTTATAATTTCCTGAAACCCTAAAAAACCCGTGTATCATTGACGTTTGGAAGGAGGGTGTGTTAAATATCAAGGTGATCACAATATTTCCACTGCCTAACACCCTACCAAGATAAATTTGTACATTTGTCGGTAGAAAATGTACCGGCCGAAGGCCGGTTCCTCTTAAAATTGCAGGCTCGCTATCGCTCGCCAGGAAATAATCGACACCTAAATGGCACGAAAGGTCTTAAAATTGACAACGAAATGGGGCGATAGGTGTTAAAATCGCCAAACTAATGGGCCGAACGTCTTATAATCTCAAAACTAGTGGGGCTAAACCATAGGGAGAAGGTGGTCCAGAAAAAAAAACCGGTCTGCCTCCCCTTAACCCTTTGAGTACCAGCGACGTGTGGTATGCTGTATTCTAGCTATATATATATATATATATATATTTAGACGATATTATGTGCAGCTTAGGAACGATCTGTGGTAGTTATAACGGGGTTGTTCGAGATTGTGTGAAGCTGTATTAATATGGCTAGAGGTCCTTCCTAAGCTGAATAAAATCGTCAAATAGTGACCCTGGTACTGCCCTGCACGGGTTATATTCTGACAACTATTATTCAGCTTAGGAAGGACGTCTACCCCTGCAAAAGCTATACAGATGATCTCCATGAATCCTTTTAGCTTCCATACATCCTTCCTAAGATTCATAAAATCGCTTAAATGTAGCTACAATCAAATACAAAAATACATCGCCGGTACAGAAGGGGTTAAGGGGTTAGGACTTTATATTTTGACATATTAATTGGTTTATATATATATATATTTTTTTTTCCTCACTAGACCTCCATTAAGCTTAAAATAACACCCCCTCCCGAGACAAATTTGTACATTTTTCGGCAGAAAAATGGCCCGGCCAAAGGCCGCTTCCTCCTAAAACTACAGGCTCGCTATAGCTCGTCAGGAAAATAATCGACCCCTAAATGACACGAAAGGTCCTAATATTGACAAAAGAATGGGGTGAAAGGTCTTAAAATCGCCAAACTAATAGTCCAAGCGTCTTACAATCTGAAAACTAATTGCGCTAAACATGAGGGAAAAGGGAGTCCAGAAAACGACACATCTTGCCTTGATAAACAAAGACTGTTGGTGATTTTTAGTGACTCAGGAAACAGGATTCGGTTTTTGGAGTTTCCGGGGCAAGTTATTTTCGGGGAATCGACTACTTTCCATTCGCGGGAGTAAGTTTGGATGCTGGCCGGTTTTTCCAAAATTACAGGCTCACTATCGTTCGCCAGGAAAAATAATCGATACCTAAATATCACGAAAGGTCATTATATTGACAACTAAATGAGGCGAAAGGTCTTAACATCGACAAACTAATGGGGCTAAACACAAATTACATTCGACACTTGCGACACGCGCATGGGGTTAATTAAGCACATACACATACATACATTTTCACACACATTTACCCCTGCACACTTGCTTGGACTGTTACACCTGCAACATTGATCATATAGATACATAGGTGAATTATGACCACATATATATATATATATATATATATATTTTTTTTTTTTTTTTTTTTTTCTTTCTAATCTCTCAGTGGGGTTCGAACCGCCGACCGTCAGGACGATAGCCAGCGCTTAAATCAACTACACCACGGCAGTCTATAGTAAGCGCTTTAATCAACTACACCACGGCAGTCTATAGACTATAGACTGCCGTGGTGTAGTTGATTTAAGCGCTGGCTATCGTCCTGACAGTCGGCGGTTCGAACCCCACTGAGAGATTAGAAACATTTAGTGGCTCACGTGTATTTGTGATATATATTTAATATACATATATATATATATATTTATTAGCTTAGGAAGGATTTGAGATAGCTAAAAGGATTAATTGAGAGTCTATAGCGCTTTAATTATTGAGGTCCATCCTAAGTTTAATTATATCATCTACAGTAATAGTTGTCAAAATATAATGATAAGGACGTAATGGGTTAATTGAGAGAGATTATACCCCTTTGATTGATTGAAAGGCTAATCTAAGCTGTATAAAAGCGTCTCGAGGTAGCACGATGAAATGGAAAAGACACCCAGTTGCTGAAAGAGCTAAGGTTGTTATTATTCAGGACCCCCTTCTCCCTCATGCTTAGCCCCATTAGTATTGAGATTTTAAGGCGTTCGCCCCATTAGCTTATCGATTTTAAGACCACTCGCCCCATTTCTTTATCAATGTTAAGTTGGCGATCGGGTCGTGGCGGCAAGCCTACAGAGAGAGAGAGAGAGAGAGAAAGAGAGAGCGTCCAGTCCAGTCTCAATAATTATCCGCTTTGCCAAGCCCCTGCTGTGACGTCATAACACTGGCAGGATCTCAAACGTTGGTGTGCGTGTGTATGTGTGGGTTTTTACTGGAGATGTCGGCCTCCCCAAAACAACTCTCCCCGCATTTATACGGGGAATTTGGCGCTTTTTTTTTGGTTATGTTATGTTTGGTTATGTTAGTTAAGTTAAAAGTATTAACATGTATTCATAGGCGACTTCGTTTAGGGGCGAGTTGTTTTGGGGGCAAGTTCTCCAGTATTCTTTGTTTTTGTGACCGTTCCCCCCCCCCCCTCTCTTCCCCCCCCCCCCCCCCCCCCCCTCCCTCCCTCCCAAGGATCCCGCCCTCTCCTGCAAGCCCCGCCCCCTTCTCGTACCAAGGGTTTGTTGTTCCACACGGGCGCGGTTAGTTCAGTCCTGTCACGGCTGCCCTAGGAATAACACCTCTGGAATCCAATCAACATACCAGTTCACCCTTGCACGGATTTCTACATACAGTGAGTAGCCTACAGTTAGTGTTTCGTAGTCTTGTATATACAGTACAGGATCCACAGTTCCACACCCTGTATGTGGATCCTGTTTACACTGTACTGTATATCAACGAGTGTGTGATACCTACATTCGTTTGCATTGTTAATAAGATTACAGGACGTTTCGACGGCGCTAATTGGACGGTTCGACGATACCGTCGAAATGTCTTATTATTTTTATTATATTTGTATAGTGCCTTTTTTACTATTTGTTGACTAGGCCTATATAATATTCTTATGTTTAATATATATTAGCCAATAGGGTTATACTGATGTTTTGGACCGACAGTTAGCCCATCGATCTGTTTAGGCCTAATAGGTCCGGTAGAGCATATACATCATTGCTATATATGGCATTAAGAGCGGAAATGTATTACAGGGGAGACAAAAAAAAAACGCTAAAATACATGTATAGGCCTAGGCTACTGTAAAACAATAAGTTTTTCAGCCAGTACCCAACCAGCGGGGGTGTGGGGGCGGCAGCCCCGACCCATATACTAGGTTAGGTTAGGTTGTTAAGTTAGGCTAATGGCACAGAAAAAAAAAAAAAAAAAAAAAAAAAAAGTAACCCAACCAGCGGGGGTGTGGAGGCGGCAGCCCCCACCCATATACTAGGTTAGGTTAGGTTAGGCTAATAGCCTAGAACATTAAAACAAAACAAAAAAATAGTCTAATAGGGGCGTGTTTTTAGATTGTTGGATAATGGGTAAATACTCATTTCCGCTCCTCTTCAGTATAAAACAACACTATATCTGAAGGAAAAAATACAAAAAACAAAATAAAACTTACTGAAATCGCTGTCGGTCCAAAAAGTCAGGTTTACCGCCAATAGTAATTATATATTTACAGATATATTGGAAAAGGGTTACAATCAGGCTTTTCATTTCGTAGATAGGCCTATATGCTTTCATATAAATTGTCTATGTTTACAGTTCGTAGTTCATGTTTTCTTTATTAATTTAAGTTCTAAAACCTGAGGGTATGAACTATGACTACGTAATGCATTTACGTAAATGTATCGGCTTGGATAAGTTATTAAACAGATAGGTCTTTCACACTTGCAGCAGTTGTTGTCCATTGTCGTTATAATAACTTTAAACAATATTCAGCTTATATAAGCCTATACACATAGTGACACACGCGTCATACGCACAATTTCGAAACTGTTAGTCTTCAAATTGAGACAAATAAAGTATAAAGGTACTTCACTTAGCCTGGTAGTCTAACCTATTTTCACTGACTTTACATCAGGTAAAGAATTTAATGAGATGCTTCGGGATAGCTTGGAATAGATAAGGCCACACTCATTTCCTATTGTTTACACTCCTGGACAAACTCCACAGTAGTAGCCCTAGCCCACCCTCATAACTTCATATATATGTTCCCCTATTAACCCTTTCTGTACCGACGACGTCCTATTATATTATAGACGATTTTATTCAGTTTATCAAGGGCCTCCAGTAATTAAGAGGCTTCGGACTACCTCACTTAAGGGGAGGTTTTTAGTTTGGTCTCTAGATATCCATCAAGCTTAAGGTTACACCCCCTTGAGCCCCTTTCAAGATAAATTTATACATTTTTCGGTAGAAAAATTTCCCGGCTGAAAGCCGGTTCTTCTTAAATTACAGGCTCGCTATCGCTCGCCAGGATAAAATCGACACCTAAATGGCACGAAAGGTCTTAAAATTGACAGAAATGGGTCGAAAGTTCTTAAAATCGTCAAAATAATGTGGCGAACGTCTTAAAATTAGAAAAACAATAAAACATGCCCCTTAAAACCATATTTTGTCATTACCCTAACCTAACCTGGGGGCTGCCGCCCCCAGACCCCCGCAGGGTTAGCATAGAATATGACAAAATACTACAAATACGGTAAAAAAGTGAACAATATTAGTTCTCAGCTGATCCAAGATGGCCGCCTTTTTTCCTTCCACCCTTATTTAACCCACAAAGTCTAAGGAAAAATAATTTAATATGCAGCGGTAAAGACATATATTGTGGTGACTAATACTGGTCAATATACAGGAGGCGCTACAATATAGGTAGCAAAATTGTAATGGTAGTTTTGGGTTCCTATCATCATATGCTTCATTTCTATATACTTTTTATCCCCGGGTAAAAAAAAAAAATCTTGGGATTTTTCATTTATTTTCTTGGGATTTTTTGTTTTGGTCATTAACCTAACCAAAAAACCTAACCTAACCTAATAGCCCCCAAATACATTTAGGTTAGGTTAGGTTAGGTTTTTTGGTTAGGTTAATAAAAAAAAAAAAAAAAAATAATCCAAGAAAAAAAAAAAAAAACCCAAGATTTGTTTTTTTCCCCGGGGATAAAAAGTATATAGTAATGAAGCATATGATGATAGGAACCCAAAACTACCATTATAATTTTGCTACCTATATTGTAGCGCCTCCTGTATATTGACCCTAATACTCTATGACAAAGTATAGTATACATTTAGAACCTTATATCCCATACGTGACCTAAAATCCAGTTTGTCCAAATAATCTTATAAACAAAAAATATATATATAATAATAAAGAGGTTTTACATCATGTGCTAGGGATATGAAAGGGGGTGGGATCATGGGCCGTTTGTCTGGGCCCCTTTCTTCCTCATGCTTATCCCCATTAGTTTTGACATTTGATGACGTTTGCTCCATTAGTTTGTCGATTTAAAGACCTTTCGCCCCCATTTCTTTGTCAATATTAAGACCTTTCGTACCCTTTAGGTGTCGATTTCTCCCCTGGCGAACGATAGCGAGCCTGAAATTGTGGAGGATCCGGCCTTCAGCTGTGACATTTATCTACCGAAAAATGTACAAATTAATCTCGTAGGGGGGATCTAATGGATGTTTTCTTTTAGTTTCACGGAGGTCTAAGGAGGAAACTAAAAAAATAAATGAATATATAACTTAACCACTGTCACTCAAAAAGGGCTAGAGCAAATGAGCTGTCAATATCCACACCTATACCCTAGCCAAGTGTTCCTAATGGGGCTTTGGTTTTCCGGGCGTTTCCGCACCCTCCTCAGCTCCCCGGCATGGAGTGGCTTCGGTCACCCAGGCTTTATTGTCGACGGGGGGGGGGGGGGGGGGGTTCTGTGGGGGCGCTCGGTTATGGCCAGGCAGCTTGGGCAACAACAACGTGGTAGAAATATTAGCTCGCTTACTCCAGTCCTGTTTGAGTTATGAGAGGTTATATAAGTCCAATGACTAATGAGGAAGTAAGAAGGAGGTGTGGTGTGGAGGTAGATGTGCTGGAAAGTGTGAAAAGGAACAACTTGAGATGGTTCGGCCATATGGAACGTATGGAAAGCGAGAGAATGACTAAGAGGGTGTACGAGAGCGAGGTGGAGGGACAGAGGGGGAGAGGTAGACCGAATATGAGGTGGAAGGATGGAGTGAGGAACTACATGAACGAAGGCGGTGCTGGTTGGGGGGAGGGGCGTCGACTGACTGGGGACAGAGGTGCATGGGGGCGGTTCGTTCGTGGCCACCCCTTCGGGGATCACGGCGTCAGGCAATAGATAGATAGATATAGGTCCAACCTAGAATGAACGGACTATAGCTTCAGATCCAGGTTTATGGGGTCTTGTTGAATGGTTGCTTCTTAATTAAATGGAGTGATTGGATATTAAGGAGAGATTTCCACTTGAGGGACTTTTTTCTTGACCCCCTTCTCCCTCATGTCTAGCCCCATTGCTCCTGAGATTTTAAGACGTTTGCCCCATTAGTTTGGTGATTTTAAGAATTTCCGCCCCATTCTGTCAATTTTAAGACTTTTCGTGCCATTTAGGTGTCGATTTTATCCTGGCGAGCGATAGCGAGCCTGTAATTTAAGGGTAACCGGCCTACGGCCAGGACATTTTTCTACCGAAAAATGTACAAATTTATCTTGAAAGGGGTTCGAGGGAGTGAAATTTTAAGATTGCTGGAGGAGTAGGGAACAACCTAAAAACCTCCCCTTAAATACATTTTGGAAATAAACAATTGACCACTTGCGAGTTTCGTTCTATAAGGAAGTTGGAGCTGTAGACATCGGTATTCAGCAGATTTACCAGCTAAAATACGGTTGGAGTACATTAAATTATTAATACATAAAATACGGCTGGAGTACATTAAATTATTAATACATAAAATACGGTTGGAGTACATTAAATTATTAATACATAAAATACGGTTGGAGTACATTAAATTATTAATACATAAAATACGGTTGGAGTACATTAAATTATAAATACATAAAACCCAATGCAACATACTTACAATGAAGCATACTTAATTATTGCATATATTATTAACTATCGATGTCTACGGCTCCAACTTCCTTATAGCCTGAAACTCGCAAGTGGTCAAATTGATGGATTCTGAATGTATTTGTTGATATTCATTAATTGAGTTTAGGAGTAAAGTCGCTTGGTGGAGGGAACATAATCATTTGGTTGGAAATAAATAAATGTGACTTGTTTCTGGGAAGTGTATGTCGTAAATCTTTAGAATGCTATGTTGCAAAATAGTGTGTTCTCTATATAACCTACACCTGTTGTAATGCGGACAAATATGTTTTATATAAGCAATAGTGGTTGCAATAAGGATTGTACAGCAGAAACCCAAGCGACATTACAATACTGCATATATATTTTTATTTGTTTTTTGACCATCATAGAGAGTTTTTAGTGCCTCTTTAGGTGAGTTACTTTTTATGTTGTAGATAATTCCAGTAGATTTTGCCATTTTACCACTAATGTAGTAGACTGTATATGTGTTTTCCATGTAAATTTGTCATCAATATAGATTCCTAGAAATTTGGTGGATGTAAATTGATCTACCAAGTTAAGGCGGTGTCACACGAGCCGTTTTTCGAGCAATGTTTACGGGCAATTATGGTCTGGAAGCTTCAAAAATTACACTTTGTCAAAATTCAGCCGCATATCGTACTCTACCTTCAGTCTAGTTACCGATACCAGTGCAAAAAAGTCCCGAAATATAACGAGAAAAAACTTGCTCATGGAAAATTGACGGAACAATCGCTCGTGTGACAGCGGCTTTATCCCCTTTTTTTATGGTAATGTTTGGTTGTGTTGCCTATTTCCTGAAAACAACATATAATGGGTTTCACATAGCCTACATTAAGTGATAATTTGCTTACTAAAAGTCATTTCGAAATATTAATGGGCCAAACGTCTTCGCATCTGAAAACTAATGGGGCTAAACATGAGGGAGAAGGGGTGCCAGAAAAAATCAACCATTCAAGCTTAACAGTTACACACACTGGGATCACAGACACACACACATTGGGCGGGGACATTCAGCGTACAGCGTGGTGATATAACCCCCAGACCATGTTTCACCTCCAGGTATTATGTCCATGGTGTTGAAAGTCGTGTGTGTGTGTGTGTGTGTGTGTTTGAGAGAGAGAGAGAGAGGGGGGGGGGGGGGGGGATGAAGGTAAGAGGAAGGTAATCTGTTTGTGTGTGTGTGTGTGAAAAAGAAAGAACCTGTGAGTGTATTTATGAGTGTGTCTGTGTGTGTGTGCAAGAGAGAGAGGGTGTGACTGTCTTTTCTCCGTGTGTGTGAATGTATGTGTATCGGAGCAGTTCGTTAGGGTAAGGCTGTGAACAGAATCCATTATATACCCCCTCACCATTACTGCGCACGCGTGAAATGGTTCACTAGGCTTCAACGGTTCAAAAGTGCATTGTTATGTGTGCGATTAGTTTGCTTGGGAAATAATGTAGGCTACACCCTATGTGGTGGATTGTGTTCTTTTATTTCAAATTTTATTTTATTAAGTATTATTTCCACAGCGATTTTGATTAGTTCCTTTGCGTTTATCTTGTGTCGTACCAATTCTGTTTTTTTTTTATTTTGCAAGGTTTACATTATAATTACAACTCAGTTGTTAGGATAAATGTGTGTGTGTGAGAAGAGAGAGAGAGAGAGATTGTTTATTTGTCCATGTGTGTGTGTGTGTGTGTGTATATATATATCGGAGCTGTTAGTTAAAGGGAAAGGGTTTTATATTTAGGTCGATTTATTCTATATTTGTTGTAGTTTCCTCCAAAGACTTCCACCAAACTTAAAACAAATCCCCCTTCTAGATATATTTGTACATGTTTCGGTTGAAAAAATTTCCGGGTGGGAATATATATATATATTTTTTTAGAGAGAGAGAGAGAGAGATAATATATGTATGTGTGTGTGAAAGAAAGAGTCTGTGCGAGTGTATTTACAGTATATGTGTGTGTGTGAGAGAGAGAGAGAGAGCGAGCAAAATAATGTTAGCTTGGGTGAGACAGCGAACCATAGTACTATCCTCTCCCCATTACTGCACAGCTTGGAGATGTATGTGTGTGTGTGTGTGTGTGTGCGCGTGTACATACAGTATATGTACGCGTGTAGGTGTGCATAGGCGTGTATATACAGTATATAAGTGTGTATGTGTGTAGGGACCCAGTCAGTTAAGAAAGACAAAGGCATAGAGTGAGAGAGTGTTTGTGTGTGTGTGTATAAATGAGAGAGAGAGAGAGAGATAATAAAATAGGTTGGTTGCTTTTCGTAGACTATTTTAGACACCTACTGTACTGTTGAATGGCTCCGGTCTAGTTGTGGTGGTAAATGGTAATCCTTTAGTCCTGCCTCTATTGTTTGTGAGAGAGAGAGAGAGAGAGAGAGGGTGTGTGTGTGAGAGTCCGTGTGTATAAATGAGAGGAAGAATGTGTATTAGTGTGTATAAATGATAGAGAAAGAGAGAGACATGAGAGAAAGAGTGTGTATAAATGAGAGGAAGAATGTGTATTAGTGTGTATAAATGATAGAGAAAGAGAGAGACATGAGAGAAAGAGTATGTATAAATGAGAGGAAGAATGTGTATTAGTGTGTATAAATGATAGAGAAAGAGAGAGACAGAGTGAGAGAGAGAAAGAGTGTGTATAAATGAGAGGAAGAATGTGTATTAGTGTGTATAAATGATAGAGAAAGAGAGAGACATGAGAGAAAGAGTGTGTATAAATGAGAGTCTGAAATTGGGAGTGTGTATAAATGAGAGAGAGAGAGAAAGAAAGCGCAACATAACAACATTTCAACCACCATGCACGACTTCCCAGATATGACACACAATAATGTTCGCATAATTTCACAAATCAAACATTCACCAAACAAACCAATAGTAAGTTGTGGCACAGAGATTAACACTAGCTAATCCGACGCTTGAGGGAGTTTATTGTGCGTGTTTTATTTTTAATCATTATCATTGTGGAGTATATTTATTTTGTTGCTATCTTCGATTTTTTTTTTTTTTAAGTTTGGCAACAAAATTCACTTCAATCTCTCTCTCTCTCTCTCTCTCTCTCTCTCTCTCTCAAAAAATAAAAACTTAAAGCTAAGGCAAATACACCTACTCCACCTCTTATATAGCCAATTTGGTAAAATTAATGTTTTCGTTACAAAAAATATACTGGACGGAAGCCGAGAGAGAGAGAGGGGTGTAGATAGATAGATAGATATAGAGAAGAGAAGAAAGGAGAGAGAGAGAGAGAAAGAGAAAGAAACACTGACACAACCATGCACGACTTCCCAGATATAACATAAAATATGTTCCCAAGATTTCAGAAATAATATAATCACCGATAAATTTCGCGGCGCAGATTAAACCAAAAATAAAATGTAATACAATAAAATATAACTTTAGATATTAATACTTTGCAAAACATAATTGAACTATTTTTGTCTTTGTTTATGTATTTATTTATTGTTTATTTGTGTTTATGTGTAAACAAGAATTTAAGGTCAGCATTTTTATTTTATTATATTTTTGTTTTGTCTTTGTGTAAGGAAACAAAACTGTATATTATCAACCGCTCTCAAAATTCAACCAAATTAAGTAGTGTTTCCCTATTTGTAAGGAGAAGACGAAAGGCAAATTTAATAGAACTTCAGTTCTCTGCCGCCTTTCAGAACCATGACGCCTTTATGCCTTTGTTGAGTCTGACTATAATTAAATTATTGTAAGCAGTTTCACCCCTTCAGCACGATGACGTAATCTTCGTCTTTTCCTGGAATGGGCTTCCCCGAGACGTCATAGACTGCAGCACCGTTGATTCATTTAAACTCCGCCTAGACAAATATCTCGCATCAAACCCGCGACTGACTGCGTTTGTAAATTAATAACTTTATTCCCCCCCGCCCCCCTCAGTTACTAACCCCTCTGTCCCCTACTAACTTCCTAATCCTGCCACGGACATTAGTTCCAGGGCAGTAGTCCCCTTTCCAATTTTCCCTTACCCACTCTAAACCACTGTTTGGATACTTGATCCTCAGTGTTTTGGAGGACAAGCAGCCTAGAAAGGTCACTAGACCTGTTGTTGCTTGATTTTTTTTGTACCATTAGAAAATTTTCCTAAGTTTATAATCTATCTCTTGGACTCAAAAGGGGTAAACACTGTGTTCACAAACCATCCACATGATGTAGGGCCTTCTTAAAGTGTATAACATTAAGGGGAGGTATTTAGTTTGTTCCCTACTTTTTCATCAAGCTTAAAATTACATCTCTTAGACCCACTTTCAAGATAAATTTGTACATTTTTCGGTAGAAAAATTTCCAGGCCGGAGGCCGGTTGCTCTTAAATTACAGGCTCGCTATCGCTCGCCAGGAAAAAATCGACACGTTAACGGCACGAAAGGTCTTACAATTGACAGAAATGGGGCAAAATGTCTTAAAATATCCAAACTACTAGGGCGAAGGTCTTAAAATCTCAAAAACAATGGGGCTAAACATGAGGGAGAAAGGGGTCCAGAAAAAAGTCCCTCAAGTGGATATCTCCCCTTAACACCGTCTAATGGTAGCCAGAATAGAAGGTAAACAAATCGTCATCGTGGTGTGAAGGGGTTAAAAGGACCTATGTTACTAAGAGGGTTTATTGACATATTATTTACCCATTTGAGTCGTATAGGTAGATTATGATATTTTTTTTTTTTTTATGTGATTGAGGGAGGCAAAAGGCAGAATTGCCTATAGCGAGTGCCTCCCCCATAGTTGAAAGAGTGACAGGGCCAAAACCAAGGGACGATCGAGCCAAAATGCCTGGACAGACGGAGTTTGAAGCAATTTAAGTCGTAGGAAGAGGGAAAGACTGATTCTGGGAGAGAGTTCTGAGAACTGAAGATAATCGTCTAATGGTAACCAGAATATGATGACAATTCCGTAATGGTGGTGAAGGGGTTAACAGAATTACATTACAGTTATGGTTAGACAGTTGTATATAGTTTACGGTAATTCTATCAAAAATGAACGTTTAATTGTTTCTAGACGCACGAGAGAGAGAGAGAGACACGTGCCCTATATTACACAATGATAATACCAGCATATATAATTTCAAGAGAGAGAGACGTGCCCTATATAAAAAAAAATCCCCAAGCCGGTCTACCAGTCAAGTGTGGGTGAGGGTCTGAAGGGGTCGCTGGCATAAATATTTACCCCTGTACCAGCTTATGTGATCATCAATAGAAAACGGATATAAACAAACTCAAACAAAATCAGATTAAGTCAAGTATAAAATTTATAAAATTATCGAAAAGTTTACTAGTGAGAGAGAGGGGGGGGGGGGTACATTTGAGACGATTTTATGCCGGAAACCAAAATTCCGCAAATATGAAAGCCTAAGATGTGTAATAACATAGACCCTAGGTGTTAAATCTACTATATAGAGGGCACTTTCTGTCTGTCTGTTCACAAACTACTCCCTCAGTTTCCAAGATGGAAAGCCCATACTTTGCATGCATACTAAGGGGGTGCCAGAATAGCTTTTAAGCAGTATTGAATATGGAGAGCCCATACTTGGCATGTATACTAAGAAGGTTTTAAGTTAATTGTTTCCCGTAACCCCCTGGGGGAAAGGGAGACGGAGCACCCCCTGAGTCAGTCCTAATACACGACAATGCACTACCGGAAACTAGAAACACACACATAGGAAACCCACACACACACACACACACACACACACACACACACACACACACACACACACACACACACACACACTACCACCAATATACATAACTGTAGACACCCTTCCCGTATACAATTAACCCACTACCACTGCTGCCACCAACACAATAACACATAACCTCGAAGACATACCGGAGGAAGTCCATTTACATACTGTATACCTCGACAATTACACAATACCACCGCACCAGAATAATAATAACTGTAAACTAACGAGTGAGATATGTAACTGGATAATTGGGTTAGGAAGGAGTTTGAGAGAGAGAGAGAGATTCGGAACCATTCAACCTACTGTTTTAAGACATTTATCCCAATCCAGGTGTCTATTTTGTCCTGGCGAGCTAAAACGGGCCAGCATTCTTTGAAGAAATTCGGCTACGCCGGACACATTCTTTCATCGAAAAATGTACAAAGTTAGCTAGTTGCCTGTAAATTTCTTAAAAGAATGGTGGGTCGATACCGCTCGCTAGGAAAAAAATCGACGCCTGGATTCGGATAAACGTCTTAAAACCGTAGGCTGAATGGGGCGGAATCTCTCTCGCTCTCTCTCTCTCCCACACACACACACACACACACACACACACAAAGTTGATGATGCATGTACACAAGCACGCAAGAACAGAAAAGGGGTTATGAGGCGACACATGTGGTGAGAAGGGAAAGTGTGTGTGTCGGATATATTTAGTGTATGTTTATATAAGTAGAACAATACATTAGTAGTTAAGTGTGTGTGTGTATGTGTGTGTGTGTGTGTTTGTATGTTTATATAAGTAGAACAAGACATTAGTAGTTAAGTGTGGGTATGTGTGTGTGTGTGAGAGAGAGAGAGAGAGACAGATAGATAGATAGATAGTGAGTTAGAGTTAGTGTAAGTATGTGTGTATAATTAACACAATATGATTGCAGGTGTTATCCCACCTCTAATCCAATATCTGATTTAGGTGTATGTACAGTATGTACCGTATATGTATGAAGTAGTGTGTGTAAATGTGTATGTATACTTACTTTCGTGTTACTTTCGATGATTCCACCTGTTACTGACGAAGCTGAAGTCGACTTCCACTCACATGTACGTATGTATGTATGTTTGTATGTGTATATTGAATCAATACAACAAGATCACCGTAGTCATGCCACTCCCCCTCCCCTCTGTCCACTATTTGATCAAGGGAGGGGGGGGGGGGGGGGGCGTGACTTGGGGTTACTACTTGAAGGGGAGGGTAGGGGGTGATTGAGTTGTTCTTAAAGTGTAAGGAGGAGGGGGGGGGGGGGAGATAGATAGGTCGATAAATAGGAGGGTAGGTAGATGGGTAGATAAATACACAGAGAGAGAGAGAGGAGGAGGAAAGCGAACACATATTTTTTTTCCTCGCCACAGAACCAAACAAAGTGAGGACCACATCAACAATGCACCCCCCCTATACCCTTGCACTTATAAAGGCGACCTCCAGCCATAAAAAAGGGTGCAACAATTGGGCTTTGACCTGTTGTGGCTTAAAGGTTGGTGGAAAGCTACTGTGAGGAAGGGAAGGGACCAATTAACAGACACCCTAGATAGATAGATAAATAAATAGATTGATAGATATATAGACGGATAACTAGGAAGAAAGATAGATATGTAGACTGGTACATATAAATTAAGATAACAAGGAGGTATAACTAGATAGCTAATTAATTGAACTAATAACAAGTAATTAAATGACCAAATCAAGCCAATTAAGGAGAGATCTCCACTTGAGGGATTTTTTTCTTGACCCCTTTCTCCCTCATGTTTAGCCCCATTGTTTTTGATATTATAAAAAGTTTGCTCCATTAGTTTAGCGATTTTAAGAACTTTCACCCCATATTAAGACCTTTCGTGCAATTCAGGTGTCGATTTTATCCTGGCGAGCGATAGCGAGCCTGTAATTTAAGAGGAACCGGCCTTCGGCCGGGAAATTTTTCTACCGAAAAAATTTACAAATTTATCTTGAAAGGGACTCAAGGGGGTGTAATTTTAAGCTTGATGGAGGTCTAGGGAACAAACTAAATACCT
>CM064511.1:36693762-36744041 GCA_032716605.1 Paralithodes platypus
CACACACAATAATGAAGGGAAATATACCACATTCAGACCCGTTAAATCGTGGTTGTAGAAAGTGTGTGCTATGAGAGAGTTACAAGGAATAGTTAGTATTTCAAAGCCCTTGCGGTCCATTACGGGGAAATATTCGAAGTGGAAGGAGAGACATTTTTCAGTGCACTACACTCCTTACACAGTGTGAAAAATACTATCTACTGTCTTCTTGAACTTTTCAACCGAGGGAATGTTTAAAACTTCCGAGGAAAGTTTTTTCCAGGTAGAACAGATCATTAATGGGAAACAGTTTCCACAAATACTAGTGCTGAACGTTTAAAATTCTAACTGCCAGGCACGGTTACGTATTGTATTCATATTGAGGCTAAACAGTTTGCTATGATACATATTATCAAACCCATTACATATTTAATCAACTTGAATGAACTGACCTCGTAGTTTGCGTGTTGGGAGAGAGAGAGAGAGAGAGAGAGAGAGGACCACTACAGCCGAGATTCTTGTAGCCCACATTGTGTATAGAAACTCATTTTGAGAATGCAATTATACAGTATATTGTATTAATAAATTCCTAATATATTTTAAATGTCGGCATTGTAAGCATGTGCAATGATGGTTTGACAATAATTTGCAATACATGAGAACAATCGTCGCTAATCACTAACTGCCAGCTAGAGAAGGAAGGTGGGGGAGTTGGGGGTGGAAGGTGGGGGTAGACTTGGATCCGACTCCCCCCTTCCACATGCCCAGGGTGGAGTAGGGGAAGGAAGGACCCACCCCTGAGCAACTTTTAGTACGCGTGAGTGTACAATCGACCCCCCCAAAAAATCTTTCCACTAACGCTCTAAACATTCTGGAAGTGGGTCGAAATCTTATGATAATACCTCACAGACTTAGGTTTCACCCGATTCATTCCGTTCACACTAGATTATGTACAGCTCACCAGTGTAAAGATTGTTTTTTGGTCGAGTGTACATACAGACTTAGAGTGTGTATGTGAGTGTGAGTGTGTGTGTGTGTGACCGTCAATGAAGTGTGACTGTAGACAATACCAAGGTCAAGGATGTGGTGGTGGTGTATAAACAATGATTTATATTATGCACTGTAGTATAGGTCACGGTAAATACTGGTTTGTTTACCCTACCCCTCCCCCCCTCCCTATCTCTCTCTCACACACACATACACTCACTCACTCTCACACACTTACTCCCACTCTTTCTCTCTCTCTCATTGTAGTTCTAGTAGAGATAACAGAACTCCAAACGATGAAAAGTAAAAGAAACTATAGCAGAGAGAGAGAGGGAGAAAGAGTGTGTGTGTGTGTGTGAGTGTGAGTGTGAGAGAGATAATTAATAAGCCTCACAAAGAACAATACAAGGAAGGATGTTCGGTCGTTAATATAGCGGTACATACCTTGGTGTATTTAAGGGGAGATATCGACTTGAGGGATTTTTTTCTGGACCCCTTTCTCCCTCATGTTTAGCCCCATTGCTTTTGAGATTTTAAGACAGTCGCCCCATTAGTTTGGCGATTTTAAGAACTTTCGCTCCATTTCCGTCAATTTTAAGACCTTTCGTGCAATTTAAGAGTCGATTTTATCCTGGCGAGCGATAGCGAGCCTGTAATTTAAGAGGAACCGGCTTTCAGCCGGGACATTTTTCTACCGAAAAATGTACAAATTTATCTTGAAAAGGGCTCAAGGGGGTGTAATCTTAAGGTTGATGGATATCTAGAGACCAAACTAAAAACCTCCCCTTAAGACTTGTGTGTGTGATATATATATAAATATATATATATATAGTTTTTTATGGATCCCTAAATGATGAAAGCCTGTATCTTGGGCATGGGCGTATTGTTAAAGGGACATGGGCGTATTGTTAAGGGGACATGGGCGTATTGTTAAGGGGACATGGGCGTATTGTTAAGGGGACATGGGTGTATTGTTAAGGGGACATGGGCGTATTGTTAAGGGGACATGGGTGTATTGTTAAGGGGACATGGGTGTATTGTTAAGGGGACATGGGTGTATTGTTAAGGGGACATGGGCGTATTGTTAAGGGGACATGGGCGTATTGTTAAGGGGACATGGTGTATTGTTAAGGGGACATGGGCGTATTGTTAAGGGGACATGGGCGTATTGTTAAGGGGACATGGGCGTATTGTTAAGGGGACATGGGTGTATTGTTAAGGGGACATGGGCGTATTGTTAAGGGGACATGGGCGTATTGTTAAGGGGACATGGGTGTATTGTTAAGGGGACATGGGCGTATTGTTAAGGGGACATGGGCGTATTGTTAAGGGGACATGGGCGTATTGTTAAGGGGACATGGGTGTATTGTTAAGGGGACATGGGCGTATTGTTAAGGGGACATGGGCGTATTGTTAAGGGGACATGGGCGTATTGTTAAGGGGACATGGGCGTATTGTTAAGGGGACATGGGCGTATTGTTAAGGGGACATGGGCGTATTGTTAAGGGGACATGGGCGTATTGTTAAGGGGACATGGGCGTATTGTTAAGGGGACATGGGCGTATTGTTAAGGGGACATGGGCGTATTGTTAAGGGGACATGGGCGTATTGTTAAGGGGACATGGGCGTATTGTTAAGGGGGACATGGGCGTATTGTTAAGGGGACATGGGCGTATTGTTAAGGGGACATGGGTGTATTGTTAAGGGGACATGGGTGTATTGTTAAGGGGACATGGGCGTATTGTTAAGGGGACATGGGCGTATTGTTAAGGGGACATGGGCGTATTGTTAAGGGGACATGGGCGTATTGTTAAGGGGACATGGGCGTATTGTTAAGGGGACATGGGTGTATTGTTAAGGGGACATGGGCGTATTGTTAAGGGGACATGGGCGTATTGTTAAGGGGACATGGGTGTATTGTTAAGGGGACATGGGCGTATTGTTAAGGGGACATGGGTGTATTGTTAAGGGGACATGGGCGTATTGTTAAGGGGACATGGGCGTATTGTTAAGGGGACATGGGCGTATTGTTAAGGGGACATGGGCGTATTGTTAAGGGGACATGGGCGTATTGTTAAGGGGACATGGGCGTATTGTTAAGGGGACATGGGCGTATTGTTAAGGGGACATGGGTGTATTGTTAAGGGGACATGGGCGTATTGTTAAGGGGACATGGGCGTATTGTTAAGGGGACATGGGTGTATTGTTAAGGGGACATGGGCGTATTTATTTGTTCATTTATTGAACTTTTTACCGTTTTTATTTTTTTAAAGTTTCCTCCCTAGACCTCCATCAAGCTTTAAGAATGTTCCGGCCGAAGGCCGGTTCCTCCTAAAATTACAGACTTGCTATCGCTCGCCCGGAAAAATTCGACATGTAAATGACAAGAAGTCTTGCTTTTGACTAAGAAATGGGGCGAAAGGTCTTAAAATCGCCAAACTAATGTGCCAAACGTCATAAAATCCCTAAACTAAAGGGGCTAAACATGAGGAAGAATGGGGACCAGAAAAACGACCCATCTCCCTTTAATGTGGTCTGTTATTCAGTTAATGTGTAATATTTGCCGTTCCTTTGGTAATATTGCCGTTCCTTTGGTAATATTGCCGTTCCTTTGGTAATATTGCCGTTCCTTTGGTAATATTGCCGTTCCTTTGGTAATATTGCCGTTCCTTTGGTAATATTGCCGTTCCTTTGGTAATATTGCCGTTCCTTTGGTAATATTGCCGTTCCTTTGGTAACATTGCCGTTCCTTTGGTAATATTGCCGTTCCTTTGGTAATATTGCCGTTCCTTTGGTAATATTTCCGTTCCTTTGGTAATATTGCCGTTCCTTTGGTAATATTGCCGTTCCTTTGGTAATATTGCCGTTCCTTTGGTAATATTGCCGTTCCTTTGGTAATATTGCCGTTCCTTTGGTAATATTGCCGTTCCTTTGGTAATATTGCCGTTCCTTTGGTAACATTGCCGTTCCTTTGGTAACATTGCCGTTCCTTTGGTAACATTGCCGTTCCTTTGGTAACATTGCCGTTCCTTTGGTAATATTGCCGTTCCTTTGGTAATATTGCCGTTCCTTTGGTAATATTGCCGTTCCTTTGGTAATATTGCCGTTCCTTTGGTAATTGCCGTTCCTTTGGTAATATTGCCGTTCCTTTGGTAATATTGCCGTTCCTTTGGTAATATTGCCGTTCCTTTGGTAATATTGCCGTTCCTTTGGTAATATTGCCGTTCCTTTGGTAATATTGCCGTTCCTTTGGTAACATTGCCGTTCCTTTGGTAATATTGCCGTTCCTTTGGTAATAATAGGTAGTGAGGTGAGAGAAAGCCCGCTTACCCACAGCGTTGCCAATTTAGCTACTTTCCCGCTAGATCAAGGTGTATTTACTTTGATCAAAAGTCAATTTTTCCAATCTAACGACATGAAATCTAGCAATACTCGGAGACTTGAGCCATTGTAGAGCGATATTGTCGAAATTGTGGCATAAGAAAAGTAGAATGTAAATACGAGGTGCCGTTGTAAAGGCTTATCTCTCAATACTTCATCTGGCATTAATCTAGCACTTTTCAGCATTTGTTTACTATCTATCGGACTTGCTTTGGTACCCCTGGTGGTATAATGTTAGAGGGCAGCAGTGCCAAAGGCCGGTACACGTAAAGGAAGATTAACGATCGGCTTGGACGATCAGCTACTTTCATTCCTACACTCGCCTTCAAACAGTATGGTTTCCTTTTTCTACAGTATATAATTATATGAAGTAGACAAAAGGCAAAACATTCTGTAACAAGCCCCCCCCCCCCCAACAAAAAATAAATAAATAATAATAATAATAATAATAATCATAATCATCATCATCATCATCATCATAATAGATAATTACATAAATAAATAAATACAATAAAATACAAACATGAACACTGAAAGAGTGACAGAGGTCCGAACTCAAGGTATGTTAGAGTCAACATATCTGGACACACGGAGCTTGAAACAGTTGAAGTCATACCGTAGGATGGGGGAAAGATAGATTGAAGAAGAGACCAAAAACTCGACCAGTAACCTCTAGCACTCATAAACGACGAGAGTACCAGCTAATATTTCTACCTTTTAGGAAGAGTCAGCCAGGGAATAGGTGTGAAAATGTACAGCCCATTTCTCTAGCCCTTTTTGAGTTATTAGAGGTAAGGGGACAAGATTTTGGTATAATTTTAATGAATAGACTACAGAGAGATACAAGTTTGTTTTGGTTTGGTAGAGAGAGGAGGTTGAAATTGAAGAGTTAGAACTATATTTTTGTGCCCGCCTGTACACTCGGTCCAAAGAGTATCTGCACCCCTACCCTGATAAACTGGTGTGTACAGCTCGGTAGGGTTTGCATATCTACCTGTAGCTTTATCTATCTATACTACTATCTACCTATAGCTATTTCTATCTATACTACTATCTACCTATACGACCTAAGACCTACTACCTAGCTGTACACACCAGATTATCAAGTGTAGGGGTGCAGATACTTTTGTGCCAGCCTGTACGGTCGCGCTAATAAGTCCTGCCCAGCTATCATTGCGTTTGGCTTGCTCTGTCCTGTATTAATGTCTGTCAGATGTTGATTAGGGGGGGTAAGTGTAGGAACATGTTTGTTTATTTCACTCGATATGAAGAAATGAAGCTTAGATATTGCTGATACCAATTATTGATCAAAACATACTTGGTGCCGAGACATGACTTATTAGCGCGACTGTACATTTTTTTTTTTTTTTTTCTATGTGATTGAGGGAGGCAAAAGGCATAACTGCCTATAGCGAGTGCCTCCCCCATAGTTGAAAGAGTGACAGGGCCAAAATCAAGGGACGTTCGAGCCAAAATGCCTGGACACACGGAGTTTGAAGCAATTTAAGTCATAGGAAGAGGGAAAGACTGATTCTGGGAGAGAGTTCCAGAGCTCAGATGTTGAGTAGAAGAAAGTTTGAGAGTAACGTTTCACTCTTGGGTTGGAGAGTTGCACAGAGTAGGGGTGGGATTGAGTTGCAAGACGGGTACCACGTGCCCTACGTAAAGGAGGTGGTATGCACTGGGATAGCTCTGAGGAACACTGATTATTATAGTAGCGATAGAATAGCGAGAGAGATGCAACATTGCGGCGGAGAGAGAGAGTTGGTGAGTGGACGGGAGTTAATGATACGAAAGGCCTTCCTTTCAACTTTGTCTAGGAGAGCGGTGTGAGAGGAACCTCCCCACACATGTGAACAATACTCAATACAAGGGCGCACTATGCCCCTGTACAGAGCAAGAAGCTGTGCAGGGGAAAAGAACCCCCTAAGGCGGTTGAGCACACCCAGCTTCTGGGAGGCTGCCTTAGCAAGACTGGTAATATGGTCCTTCCAAATGAGAGCAGAAGAAAAAGAGACACCAAGAATATTGAGAGAAGATGAAGGGTTGATTTTTGTATTGTTGAAGAATAAGGGATAGTCCGCTGGGAGATCCTGACGGGTAGATAGATGGAGAAATTGGGTTTTGGAAGCATTAAAGTTAACAAGGTTTTCTCTGCCCCAATTGGAAATAGTATTTAGATCAGAATTTAAGAGTTCTATGGCTTCATTACGTTTGTCGTTGAGGGATTGCTGGCTGGGGCGTTCTGAAAAACTAATGGAGTAGTGTAAGGTTGAGTCGTCTGCGTATGAATGGATGGGAATTAAGGTACAGTTAAGGAGATCATTTATAAAAATTAGAAAGAGAATAGGAGATAGGACAGAGCCCTGAGGAACACCGGAGTTTATAGGGTGAGGAAGTGAACAATGGCCATCCACAACCGCAGCTATGGAACGGCCGGAAAGGAAATTAGAGACAAAGGCACAGATGGAGGGATAGAAACCGAAGGAGGGTAGTTTAGAAATTAAAGATTTATGACAGACTCTATCGAAGGCTTTCGATATGTCTAGTGCAATAGAAAAAGTCTCACCGAAGTCCCGAAAGGAGGATGACCAAGAGTTAGTAAGATATGAAAGAATATCACCAGTAGAGCGACCCTTAAGGAAGCCATACTGGCGATCTGAGAGCAGATTATGAGAAGAGAAATGCTTAAGAAATTTGGAAGCAAGAATAGTTTCAAAAACTTTAGAAAGACAAGAGATAAGAGCAATTGGACGATAGTTGGAGGGTTGAGAGCGGTCACCCTTCTTTGGGACAGGTTGAATGTGAGCAAACTTCCAGCATGAAGGGAAGATGTTAGAGGATAGACAGAGACGAAAGAGTTTGCCTAGGCAGGGAGTCAGCACGGAAGCACAGTTTTTGAGAACAACAGGAGGAACACCGTCCCGGACCGTACGCCTTATTAGTGTTAAGCCCAGAGAGGGTAGAAAGTACATCTTTAGAAGAGATTAGGATATTAGGCATAAGTAAGAGAGAGGAGGGCGGAGAGGGAGGAATAGCACCGGAATCATCCAAGGTGGAGTTTCTAGCAAAAGTTTGAGCGAAGAGTTTAGCTTTGTCAGAGGAAGAAGTGATGGTTGTGCCATCAGAGTGGGAAAGGGGAGGGAAAGACGAGGAAGAGAAATTGTTGGAGAGGTTTTTGGCTAGATGCCAGAAAGCTTGGGAAGAGCTAGAGTTGGATAGTTCAGTGCATTTATTATTTATGAAAGAGTATTTGGCAAGTCAAAGAACATATTTGGCTTGATTCCGGGCAGAAACATATGAAGAATGAGAGTCTTGAGTTTTAAGACGTCGGTACCGTTTGAATGCTTCCTCCTTATTGCGGACAGCAGTAGAACAGGCGTGAGTAAACCAAGATTTTTTAGCATTAGTCTGAGAGAAAGAGAATGGAATGTATGCTTCCATGTCCGATAGGATTACCTCGGTAATGCGTTCAGCACTCTCCGAGGGTCCTCGGCCATGGAAGCAGAAATCATTCCATGGGAAATCAAAGAAGTACTGCCGAAGAGCCTCCCAGTCGGCAACGCCAAAGTGCCACAAGCGCCGCCGGCTAGGAGGATCGGGTGGCTGTACTGGAGAGATAGGACAGGTGACAGAGATAAGTTTATGGTCGGAGGAGCCCAAAGGAGAGAAAAGATCGACAGTATAAGAAGAAGGGTTAGAAGTTAGAAACAGGTCAAGAATGTTGGGCCGATCTCCGATGCGATCCGGGATACGGGTGGGTTGCTGAACTAACTGCTCTAGGTCATTTAGGATAGAAAAGACGTAGGCTTGTTCACCAGGTGGATCAGTAGTGTGAGAGGAGAGCCATTGGCGGTGGTGAACGTTGAAATCTCCTAAGATGGAGATTTCTGAGAAAGGAGAAATGGATAGAATGTGTTCCACTGTAGAGTTTAGATAGTCAAAGAATTTAGGAAAGTTGGTAGAGTTAGGGGAAAGATAGACAGCACAGAAATATTTAGTAAGAGAATGACAGGAAAGTTTGAGCCATAAAGTTGAGAATTCAGAGGAGTCGAAATCGGGAACACGAGAGCAAGTGAGTTTGTTGTGCACATATGCACAACATCCGCCTTTGGCTTTGAAACTAGAGAAAGTAGGAGGATACAGAGAAGGGGTTGCTGGATGTTGCTACAGACACCTGGGTTTCGGTGAGGAAGAGAAGATCAGGTTTGTAGGAGGAGAGATGGTGCTCAACAGAGTGAAAGTTAGAGGAAAGTCCGCGAATGTTGCAGAAATTAATAGAAAGAGTAACAGGCCGAGGTCCAGGTAATTGTGTGGGGTCGTCAGGGGATGGTCGGTCGGGTGAGGGGGCATTTATGGTCCCCCCCCCCCCCCCCCCCTCCCCTGGGGACTCCGAGGCTGGGCTAAAATTCATCATTTTGTGTTTTTTTAATTTTGGTGTGGAGGAATGAAGTGTGGTGTGCATGTTTAGTGAAGTGGATAGGAGGAAGAGGTGTTTGTGAGAGCTAGCTGGATTGCTCTCAGTGTAAATGAGGCACAAAGAAAATCAGTAAGAGAGGCCAAGCAAATGAAACAGGAGTTCCAGCGACTCTTTATCACATGCCTATAACCTCACCTGGGTCTAGCCCTGATCGATTGGTGCCTACAATCTCCCCACCAAATACGATAGATCAGAACAAGAAAGGAAGATAGATGCTCCTGGAACTTTATTTTTACGCTCTATTTCTTTGTCAATATTAAGACTTTTCGTGTCATTTAGGTGTCGATTTTTTTCCTGGCGAGCCTGTAATTTAAGAGAAACCGGCCTTTGGCCAGGACATTTTTTATCGAAAAATGTACAAAATTATCTTGAAGGATGGTCTTGGGAGGGTGTTTTTTTAAGCTTGATGGAGGTCTAGGGAAGAAACTAAAACAGATAAAAATGTACATAAATGAACAAATAAATACCCTCCCCCCCCCTAAAGACGTAGAACTGTATTTGTGCGCGCGCCTGTACATACCAGAGGTTAGAACAAGGAAGGAAGGAAGATAGATGATCGTGGGACTATAATTATGCGCCCGCCTGTACGAGCGATAGGGCAAGAAACAAGAACAAGAAAGTCAGACAAATTATTACGTTGCTTTCACCATCACGGCTATTATTAAGGGGAGATATCCACTTGAAGGATTTTTTTCTTGGCTCCTTTCTCCATCATGTTTAGCCCCATTGTTTTTCTAATTTTAAGACGTTTGCCCCATTATTTTGACGATTTTAAGAACTTTCAACCCATTTCTGTCAATTTTAAGACCTTTTACTGCCATTTATATGTCTATTTTATCCTGGCGAGCGATAGCGAGCCTGTAATTTAAAAGGAACCGGCTTTCAGCCGGGAAATTTGTCTACCGAAAAATGTACAAATTTATCTTGAAAGGGGCTCAAGGGGGTGTAATCTTAAGTTTGAAGGATATCTAGGGACCAAACTAAGAACCTCCCCTTAAGTGACTGGACGATTCAACCATTACCATTTTAAGACTGAAGACCGTTCACTCCATTTCTTTGTCAATATTTAGACTTTTCGTGTCATTTAGGTGTCGATTATTTCCTGGCGAGCGAGACCGAGCCTGTAATTTAAGATAACATCTTGCTATCGAAAAATGTACAAATGTATCTTGAAGCATGGTCTTGGGAGGGTGTTTTTTTTTTAAGCTTGGTGGAGGTCTATAGGGAAGAAACTAAACAAATTTAATATAGAGGCTATTAAATTATCAAACAAATACCCCTCTAAAGGCGTGGAACTATACTTTAGCGCCCGCCTGTACATGTGAGAGGTCAGCACAGGAAAGTAAGATATGTCACCAGGTCGCTTTCACCAGTTATTATTATTTGGTGATTGGAATACTCAACCACTTCCAATTTAGTGATTGAAATACTCAACCACTTCCAATTTAGTGATTGGAATACTCAACCACTTCCAATTTAACACTTTTCGCTCCATTTCTTTGTCAATATTTAGACTTTTCGTGTCATTTAGGTGTCGATTTTTTTCCTGGCGGGCGATAGCGAGCCTGTAACTATATTTTTGTGCCCGCCTGTACATACGTCACGAGAGGTCAGCACAGGAATGTAAGCGAGATGATCACCAAGTTGCTTTCACCCTCACAGCTATTAGTATTAACCCTCTCACGCTCATATGACGCACAGGTTGCCAGATTAGCAATAAGAAATAGAGTTCTCTCACTCTTATAATTACCTCTCCAAAATTAGTTTTCTGCCCACAGCTAACTCAAAGACAACTGCAGAGGTTGAAGTAACTAAACTAAAGGTTTCTAAATACCCCTGATGGTAACAAAGGCTTTAAAGTATCCCCAATAGGCTCAAAATCGCGTCATATGTCGGAGAGGGTTTAGTGACCATGGACCAATCAACCCCAATAACAGTTTCAACCAGTAGCTCTTAACCGGTAGACCAGCTCAACCTGCACCTCTCTCAACCAGTGATTCACCCCATGCAGGAAACAGGCCTTCGGCCGTCACATTTTTATACTGAACAAAATAAATACATAATTAGCATTAAGGGGAGTGACCTGCTTTTTTTTCTCTCTCTCTCTCTCTCTCTCTCTCTCTCTCTCTCTCTCTCTCTCTCTCTCTCTCTGGCTTGTATCCATTCAGCCTACTGTTTTAAGACGTTTCTCCCCATCTAGGTGTCGATTTCTTCCTGGCGAGCGATAGCGAGCCAGCATTGTATGGAGAAATCCGGCTTCGCCGGAGAAATTTTGTTATCGAAAAATTTACAAAGTTAGCCTGCTGTCAATTTTTTTGTTTTAAATATGCTGGCTCGCTACCTCTCGCCAGGAAAAAATCGGATACACGTCTTAAAACAGTAGGGTGAATGGGGTCTGATGGATACAACCCAGACAAAGAGAGAAAAGGAGAAAAAAAGCAGGTCACCCCCCTTAATAGTCCGTGTGTGTGTGTGTGTGGGGGGGGGGGGGGGTAAACGGGTCTGTGGAAGTTGGAGCTGTAGACATCAATAATTAGCAGAAATTACCAAACTGTGTGTGTGTGTGTGTGGTGTGAGAAGGTCGAGATGTCTGGCCTAGTTCATATGATTACACTATAGTTCAATCTCTCTCGCTGTCCAATTCGCTCTCCCTAAAATTGCCTATGCATAAATTTTTCCGTTTTCAATCGTCATCATCATCATCATCGTCATTTCACTTTGCATATAAACAGGTGGTCACGTTCTCCAACCCAATAGCAACCTTGTATTTTAGATTAGTTGCTGAAAGGTGAGTTTTAGGCGGATATACAACTTAGCTCTCTGCCTCCAATTTATTTAGGTCACTATTTTAGGTTAGTTCATTAAGGGGAGGTTTTTAGTTGATGCCCTAGACTTCCATCAAACTTAAAATTACTCCCCCTTGACCCCCTTTCAAGATAAATTTGTTAATTTTTCGGTAGAAAAATTTCCCGGCCGAAGGCCAGTTCCCCTTAAATTACAGGCTCGCTATCGCTCGCCAGGAAAAAATCGACACCTAAATGGCACGAATGGTCTTAAAATTGACAGAAATGGGGCGAGGGTTCTTAAAATCCCCAAACTAATGGGGCAAGCGTCTTTAAATCTCACAAGCAAAGGGGCTAAACATTTTCAATCCGTTTTCAATCATCGTCGTCATCATCATCATTTCTATATCTATCTATCTATATGCTCAGGCCCAATCCCCATTTTGGGGGTAGCCGACTCAAGACAGAGCAAGAACAGGGAAAACACAAAAACAACATAAAAACAACGAATAAACACAGATAAAAAGCACAAACTCTCACACATCCAGGTCACCCAGGAGAAGACCCAGAGACCAGGGTCACCAAGGTCACCGATCATAATTTCACTTTGCATATAAACAGGTGGTCACGTTTTCTATACTCCAACCCAATAATAACCTTGTATTTTAGATTAGTTGCTGAAAGTTGAGTTTTAGGCCGGTATCACACGAGCACTTTTTCCTTCAACATCTATCCTCAACACTGATCTGGCAGCTTATGAGTTCAACATTTAAAACGATTCTGCCACCTTAATTCATCTACAATCAGTCTAGTTTCCGATACCAGGGCAAACTATTCCAGAAATGATACCAGAATTTACAACTTAGCTCATCTGCTCCAATTTATTTAGTTTCCTTTGCTTTTATAAATATATTTGTTTTTATCTTTTATTATTAATATATTTACATTAACTATCGAGAAATGAGTTGTTATGGGATTCAATTTACCATCAGCTGGACTTATAGGTAGCGCCAGCAAACTTGACAGTAATCTTGACCCCTTAACTTCTCATACCGGTAACTGGAAATGAATGATAGCAATCCGGCTGACGTTTATATCATTTGTAAACGGATGGACGGATTTCGACGTAATTTCGTCAACACCTCTCTATCTATCTATCACTCACTCACTCACTCACTCACTCTCTCTCTCTCACACACACACACACACACACACTTTCTCTCTCTTCTCTCTCTCTCTCTCACACACACACACTCATACTCTCTCTCTCTCTCACACACGCACACACCGTATATGAGGGGTAAAACAGGTTTCGAACTGGGTGTCAAAATGTGTACTGGACGTGAACCTGTGACAAAACTTCCAACAGATGACTGACACGATCTTTACAACCAGCAGACAAAAATCATTACTTGGGGGGGGGGGGATAATATAACAAGTGCAGAGGTGGAGTTGGGGTGAGAGAGAGAGAGAGAGAAAGTGACAGTGAGTGTGAGAGAGTGTAAGAGAGACAGGGAGTGAGAAAGATAGATAGGAGCACGAGAGAGAGAGTGTGTGTGTGTGTGTGTGTACAAAGGAGTACAAAGGAAATCAAGCAACAACAGGTCTAGTGACCCTTCTAGGCTGCTTGCCCTCCAAAACACTGAGGATCAAGTGTCCAAACAGTGGTTTAGAGTGGGTGAGAGAGCGAGAGAGAGAGAGAGTTAGAAAGTGACATCAAATTACCGTCCTATTAGTCTCACATCAATTAAAGGGAAATTGCTAGAATCAATTATTGCCAGGAAAATTAGAAATCACTTAGATATGTTCAAGTTAATACAACCCTCTCAACATGGTTTCACTCCAGGACGATCCTGCCTAACAAATTTACTCAGTTTTTTCTCCGAGGTTTATGAAGCGGTAGATAACGACAAGTCATATGATATAGTTTACTTAGACTTCAGTAAGGCCTTTGATAAAGTTCCACATGAAAGGCTGTTAAGGAAGATAGAAGGACATGGTATTGGGGGGATGCTACTCAAGTGGATTAAGTCATGGCTGATTGGTAGGAAACAGAGAATTAGTATAAATGGTGTAAAATCGGACTGGGGATTAGTTAAAAGTGGGGTCCCCCAAGGGTCGGTTTTGGGGCCCCTTCTGTTCATTATCTACATAAATGATCTTGACTCAGGCATAAAGAGTAGGATCAGTAAATTTGCTGATGATACTAAAATAGGTAGGATAATAGAGTCGGCTAGCGACAGGGAATGTCTTCAAAATTATCTCGATCACTTGCACAAGTGGTCCATAAATTGGCAGACGAGTTTCAATGTAGACAAATGTAAGGTATTAAGGATTGGAAATCGTAATTTAGATGCAAAATACAAACTAGACAATGTAGAATTGGATAACTCAGAGTGTGAGAAGGATCTGGGGGTGCTCGTTAGTAATGATCTGAAACCCAGAAAACAATGTATAAGTGTTAGGAACAGGGCAAATAGAATTCTAGGATTCATATCTAGGAGTGTTAGCAACAGGACTGCTGAAGTTTTCTTAAAACTATACTTAGCTCCAGTAAGACTCCATTTAGACTATGCTGTTCAATTTTGGTGCCCTTATTATAGAATGGATATCGACCCTTTAGAGGCAGTCCAAAGAAGAATGACCAAAAAGATACATAATATTATAAATTTATCGTATGAGGAGAGGTTGAAAGTCTTAGGCCTGCACTCACTAGAGAGACGAAGATGTAGGGGAGACATGATAGAGGTATTTAAATGGATAAAAGGTTTAAATAAGGGCGATATAGATGAGGTATTAAAGCTAAAGAACGGCGACATAACCCGCTCAAATGGTTTCAAGTTAGATAAGTTTAGATTTAGGAAAGATATAGGAAAGCACTGGTTTGGAAATAGAGTTGTTAACATGTGGAATGCACTGCCCAGAACCGTAATTAGCTCAGAAACAGTTGAAAGCTTTAAGCATAAGTTGGATTCCCATATGGGTGATATGGGCTGGGTATGAATGGGCACTGCTTCATGTGGGCCGCATGGTCATATGCAGTTTCCCGCGATCTTATGACCTTATGTTGTTATGTAATTGGTGTTGGGTGTGACAGGGATCTGCCTTGTGTGGGCCGATCGGCATTTTGCAGACTCTCATTTTCTTATGTTCTTATGACAGTGCGTGTGAGAGAGAGACTGAGTGAGTGAGAGTGAGAAAGATAGATAGCAGCACGAGAGAGAGAGAGAGAGAGTGTGTGTGTGTGTGTGTGTGAGAGAGAGAGAGAGAGAGTGTGTGTGTGTGTGTGTGAGAGAGAGAGAGTGTGTGTGTGTGTGTGTGTGTGTGAGAGAGAGAGAGACAGAATGAGTGTGTGTGTGCATGTGTGAGAGTGGGTGTGTAATATATAAAACCCCTACGTCACACTTATATATCGCTTTGCTGGCTGAATAATAAACATCACCCATGGCAAATATTGTATCTTCCTATTGTTGTATATTTGGATATATGTTCTCAATGTTACCGAGCAGAGAGAGAGTGAGTGAGAGTGTGTGTGTGCGCGCGCGTGAGTGGGATAGCATTATGTAGTGTAAAGGTATATGTATATCAAAGAGAGAGAGAGAGAGAGGCGTGGTCATCATAAACAATGGACTATATGAGTGTGAAAACTATTGCGGACAAAACTATCACTGGCATATTTATGATCAATACATAGAGAGAGAGAGTGAGTGTGTGTGTGTGTGAGTGAGTGAGTGTGTGTGTGAGAGAGAGAGAGAGAGAGATCATAGCTACCAAGGCGGGGCTATATAAACAATGGACTATATGAAAACAATTACTCACAAAATTACCACTTGAATATTAATGATCAATACATGCATTCAGAGAGAGAGAGAGAGAGAGATAGTGAGTGAGATTGATTTACACAGATACACTGGCCACACAGATCTTACGATCCCTGCGAGGTTTCCAGGACTTAATCCTAGTAGAGATAGCAACCGTAAGGGAAAGTGGAAGGAAAGGATAGCAATGATGAAGGTTCTTTCCACTCCCTCCGGCATGCCATACATGAAAACAGTTAAAAATTAATATCCTTGTAGGGCTTGGAAATTGCCTGAAGGAATTTACAGAGTAGTTAGAAATGGAAAGGAAATGTCATGCATACCTTCACCTATATTTTTCCTTCTGCTCTTTTCAACTGTATCACTACAAGTTATCACTACTAGTTATCACTACTAGTTATCGTATCATTATGTATGGTTTTCTCGAGTCCACACTGAGGGTCAGTAAGTTAAGGTTATCAATTTGAGTTAAGTCTCCGAAAACCACAGCCACCACCCCTAACAGAAAACGGGCTAACAATGACTGTCACTATTTCATTATTTTTTCGCCCTAATTCTCCCGTACACACGGTTTCAACCTGTGTATTTGACACATACACGCACACACACACAGCTACATATATACACCTACACCCACCCCCACACACACACGTGACATGCACACCTACTTACACACACATATACAACCCTGGAGAGAGAGTGAGAGACACACACCTCACAGTACAGTACAGTATGTTATGTCTATGACTGGGCTATACTCTGTTTTTTCCCAGCTGATCTTAAATTGAATCTCTTATTAGCTGATTTCTCGATACTTAATGGAAATATATGAAACTACTATGGCTGTGTGTCGTATCAATGCCAAGTTTTCAGAATAACCATCATCTTTCCCTACAAAATGTACCTTATAGCCGAGTAACAAAGATAGAAACATGACAATTTACCCTCAACTGGAAAAAAATAGACTATAGACACAATAGACTCACTAATGAGGCTCCATCTATTATAGCTACCGTATCATTTTAATATAAGTGCGTGAATACATAATACATACATAGATATAGCCTATACTGTACATATACTGTATATATTTTAATATAAGTGTCTGAATACATAATACATACATAGATATAGCCTATACTGTACATATACTGTATATATTTTAATATAAGTGTCTGAATACATAATACATACATAGATATAGCCTATACTGTACATATACTGTATATATTTTAATATAAGTGTCTGAATACATAATACATACATAGATATAGCCTATACTGTACATATACTGTATATATTTTAATATAAGTGCCTGAATACATAATACATACATAGATATAGCCTATACTGTATATATACTGTATATATTTTCATTATATATATTTTTTTGTATTTATTTCGACACCTAAATGACACGAAAAGTCTTACTATTGACAAAGAAATGGGGCGAAAGGTCTTAAAGTCGCCAAACTAAACGGCCGAACGTCATACAATCTGAAAACTAATGGGGCTAAAGATGAGGAAGAAGTGGGACTTGAAAAACGCCCCACCTCCCCTTAAGTGACACATACCCCCCCTACCACCTTAAAGTGGTCTAGTCACACATACCAGGGTTAATTATACCCGGTTCATTATAGGGGATATGGGTCGTTTGTCTGGACCACCTCTCTCCCTCGTGTTTAGCCCCATTCGTTTTGATATTTTTTTTGGATCATTAGTTTGGCGATTTATACACCTTTCGCCCCATTTCGTTGTACATTTTAAGACCTTTCGTGCTATTTATGTGTCTATGTTTTCCTGTTGAGCGTTAGCGAGCCTGTAATTTTAAGAGGAATCGGCCTTTGGCCTGGACATTCTTCTACCGATAAATGTAAAAACAAATCTTGAAGGGGGGTCTATGTGGCGTTTTTCTAAGCTTGATGGAGGTCTAGCGAGGAAACTTAAAAATAAATTAATAAAAAAAAAAAAAAAAAAAAAAAAACTAGCCCCTCAAGGGGAGGATTTTAGTTTGGTCCCTAGATATCCATCAAGCTTAAGATTACATCGCCTTGAGCCCCTTTCAAGATAAATTTGTACATTTTTCGGTAGAAAAATGTCCCGGCGGAAAGCCGGTTCCTCTTAAATTACAGGCTCGCTATCGTTCGCCAGGATAAAATCGACACCTAAATTGCACGAAAGGTCTTAAAATTGACGGAAATGGGGCGAAAGTTCTTAAAATCGCCAAACTAATGGGGCGACTGTCTTAAAATCTCAAAAGCAATGGGGCTAACCATGAGGGAGAAAGGGGTCAAGAAAAAAATCCCTCCAGTGGAGACCTCCCCTTAATGTAGGCCAAAAGTCGTAACCACTTATAACCACTAGACGGGCGGGTGCCCCACCCCGAAAGGGGTTGAAATAGGGGAGCTATCCCCCCGCCAAAGGCGGCTTTCTAGGGCCTTTCCTAGCTGATGCTGAGAGGATTGGGTTCTAGTCATGTGGTGATGGGCTGGTTTATCAGAGTGAGAACTGCGCGATCTCTGCCATACCCATAGCTTACTCTGACTGTTCCTTTTACTTATATATTTTCTAGATCTCAAGTGACGGCGTCTTTTCCGTGGATTGACCTCCCAATCTACCAAGATTGGAAGCCAAAGCGTCATATTTTTCCCTTGCCCCTCAACTTTCTCTTTATAATTGCTGAGGGGCACAGGGCCCGGGGTGGGGCTTTGGTTTCCCGGGCGTTTCCGCACCCTCCTCAGCTCCCCGCCATGGAGTGGCTTCGGACACCCAGGCTTTATTGTGGTCGGCAGGGAGGGTTCTGTGGGGGCGCTCGGTTATGGCCTTGGAATTGCTCGGGGCCTTGGGGCTGTTCGGCCAGGCAGCTTGGGGAACAACAACAACAACAACCTCTATAACTCAAAAAGGGCTAGAGCAAATTGGCTGTACATTTTCACCCTTATCCCCTGGCCGACGCTTTCCAAATGGTAGAAGGGTATAGGCTATATAGGTGTGCAGATTTATGAGTTTACAGAAGTTAGGGGTCACGATTTTCGGCCTTCTTACAATGAACAGAGTATAGTCTGAAAAAACGCCCGAGTACAGTTGCAGAAAATACATATATGCTCGTGTGAATTCAACTTTATGATTTGTTTGTTTTGGTGAACTGGAGTTATTGTTGTGGTGAGCTTAGGATTTTTTTTACCATTATTTTATATATATATATATTTTTTTTTCTTTGTGGTGATGGAAATATGGTGGATTGTTGTTGTTGTTGTTGTTGTTGTCATTGTTGTGGACTTGTGGTATTGTTCTTTTGTTATTGTGTTTATGTTTTGTCTTGTTCTTTAGTTATTCTGGGGGGATTTTTTTTTAAAGGCCAGGATACGTGAACAAATATATGTTTGCCATTTTTGAGCGGGAATACACATATACATAAATATATATATATCTCATTAGACGATTTTATTCAGATGATGATTAAAATAATTTGATATTATTCGTTATTATTTTAACAGTGGTTGAGGCGTTTCAATATTATTAATAGGCTACATATCACTTACACAACATGTTTCGTAACTTGTAGTAGAAAATAGAATAACCGTTTTTCTGTCTGTCAATTTATTTAATATATATTCATTTTTAAATGTTACATATATTTGTGATGCTGAACGAACACATGTGGCAAATGTGTTACAATGTTTCGTCTCGCTGCGTTCCGTTCCGTTCACAGTAGTGTTTTGGTTTGTTTCGTAACGCTTCACCTAATCTTATCGGTCCGCTGGTTTTGAACACACACACACACACACTCACACTCTCTCTCTCTCTCTCGTATACTTTATTTTTTAATGTGTGCGTGTCATGTTAATCTTCCAGTTCCCAATATATATATGAGAGAGAGAGAGAGAGAGAGAGAGAGAGAGAGGGGCAAGTTTATCCAGATGACCGATCTTCAACATTGCTTCATCTTTGCATTTCCCCTTCAAGTTCTTCAACCACTTTCACCGAAAGTGGGAAGTAGTCACTTTTTCTGGACCCCCTTCCCCCTCATGCTTAGCATATCAGTTTAAAGGTTTTAAGATACTCGTTGCTTTAGTTTGGCGATTTTAAGACCTTTCGCCCCATTTCTTTGACAATATTAAGACCTTTCGTGCCATTTAGGTGCTGATTTCTTCCTGGCGAGCGAAAGAGAGCTTGTAATTTTAGAAGCACCGGCCTTCGGCCGGGAAATTTTTCTACCGAAAACTGTACAGTACATATATAACTTGAAGGGGGTCTAGGGGGTGTTTTGTTAAGCTTGATGGAGGTCTAGCGAGGAAACTAAAAAATAAAGTTAATAAATTAATATAGACTAGAAAACAAACACTACCCCCTTAAGTAAAAGAACAAGACAACTATTTTATTGTTAACATAACCACATCATCAAAACAACATGGACAATATCACGTGCACTATAAGATTAAAATATATATATCGTGTATAAACCGCAACTTAATAATTATGAAAAATACACGTTTCCAAAATAAAAATAAAAACTTACGGAATAAACCAGAACAGGGCAAGAGATAGTGAAGAACTAAATAAGGATGGAAATGGAGAGAGAGAGAGAGAGAGAGAGAGAGAGAGAGAGAGAGTGACAGAAAGAAAGAAAGAAAGAAAGAGAGAGAGAGTGAAAGAAAGAAAGAAAGAAAGAGAGAGAGATTCGGTAACCATAGAAATCTCTCTTTCTTTCTTTCTTTCTTTCATTCTCTCTCTCTCTCTCTCTCCATGCATTTCGAGGAGGAGCTCTTTCTATATGTGCATAAAGGAGACAAAAGGCAAAGGTGCCTGTAACAAGTGCCCCCACCCCTCCCCAGGTTACAAGAGCAATAGAGAACTCAAATCAAGGTATATTAGAGGTGATTAGAGGTGTGTTGGAAAGGAGTGCGGTGTGCTTGTTAAGGGGGGTCACCGTTTTTTTTTTTTTAGCTTTCTCCCCTTTTCTCTCTTTCCCTGGCTTGTATCCATTCGGCCCCATTCAGCCAACTGTTTTAAGACTTTTATCCTCATCCAGGTGTCGATTTCTTCCTAGCGAGCCAGCATTGTACGGAGAAATCCGGCTATCGAAAAATGTACAAATTTAGCTTGTCAAAACAAAAATAGTTGGCTGAATGGGGCCAAATGGATACAAGTCATAGAAAAAGAGAGAAAGATAAAAAAAAAAAAAAAAAAAAAAGGTGACCCCCCCTTAATCTTTTATATCAGTCTACCCCTCCCAAAGAAAGCGAGGCAACAATAGCGCTAATGGTGGCCACAAATGGATTCGTTCGGCTAGTGTCAAATCCGGATGTGAACGGATACCTGGAACCGTGACGTCACTACGGGGGTCACTGTGCTCACTACAATTTCTCCTGTTGGTCATTTCTCCTGTTGGTCATTTCTCCTGTTGGTCATTTTTACTATTAGTAATTTATCATAGCCTAGTCATTTCTCCTATTAGTTATTGCTTCTATTAGCCATTTCTCCTATTCGGTATTATCCTATTAGTTAGTTATCCTATTAGTTATTGCTGCCTTTAGTCAATACTCCTGTTAGTCATTTCTCCTATTAGGTATTGCTCCTGTTAGTCATTTCTCCTATTAGTAATATCCCATATTACTAATTTCTCGTATTAGTCTTTTCTTGTATTATAAATTTCTCCTATTGGATATTTATCTCTCAGAAATTGGGAGAGAAGAAACTTTTGAGTGACTAGACATGTGTGTTAAGGGGAGATTTCCACTTGAGGGACTTTTTTCTTGACCCCTTTCTCCCTCATGTCTAGCCCCATTGCTTTTGAGATTTTAAGACGTTTGCCCCATTAGTTTGGTGATTTTTAAGAATTTCCGCCCCATCCTGTCAATTTTAAGACCTTTCGTGTCATTTAGGTGTCGAATTTATCCTGGCGAGCGATAGCGAGCCTGTAATATAAGAGTAATCGGCCTTCGGCCGGGACATTTTTCTACCGAAAAATGTACAAATTTATCTTGAAAGGGGGTCAAGGGGTGAAATTTTAAGATTGCTGGAGGAGTAGGAAACAAACTAGAAACCTTCCCTTAAAGATCTTGTTCACGGTAACGATTGTGTGCGACGTTACTTGTGAGCAAAACGAACGTGTGTGACAAAACGACTCGGGAGCGAAGAGACGCAATCGGTCACCGTCGTAATGACATGACGGAAATGATCCAAATGACACAGCCAGATTAATTATTGATGTCAAGGAGGGCCTAATTAACACTGGTATGAGGTTCTTAGGGCGTGGACGAGAAAAACAAAAAATATATTAATCCTCTCCGACATATGACGCGATGTTGAGCCTATTGGGGATACTTTAAAGCCTTTGTTACCATCAGGGGTATTTAGAAACCTTTAGTTTAGTTACTTCAACCTCTGTAGTTGTCTTTAAGTTAGCTGTGGGCAGAAAACTAATTTTGGAGAGGTAATTATAAGAGTGATATAACTATTTCTTATTGCTAATCTGGCAACATCTGCGTCATAAATGCGTGAAAGGGTTAATGGCCGTTCACCGACTTACATGAGGTTATTAGGGGGCATGTAACATAAAACATTAATTGACCACTTGCGAGTTTCATTCTATAAGGAAGTTGGAGCTGTAGACATCGATATTTAGCAGAATGGCAAGATATAATACGGTTTTAGTACATATATAAATAGGTAAAACCCAATTCAACGTACTATTTATCCATCAGAAACCTACATAATGACTGTATTTGTGTTTAATATCCATGTTTACAGCCCCAACTTCCTTATAACCTGAAACTCGCAAGTGGTCAATTGTCGTTCGTTATTATCACCAATAATTATTAGTAATTTGATGATTAATATCAAGAGAGGCGGAATGTACGGTGTCGCTAATAAGTCGTGTATTAGGTGGCATTACGTTTAGCTCGCTTTGTGCTGTCTTAGTGTCTGTCAGATGTTGACTAGGGTGGGTATGAGTAGGAACGTAACATACTGTAGTTGTATATTATCTCACTCAATCATGTGTAAATATTTCTGATACCAATTATTGATCAAAACACAATTGGTACCGAGACATCACTTATCAGGCCGACTGTACTACTGTAATAATTAGGCTCCTAGAGTATGTAAAGTACGACATTAGTTGGCGTTTATCATCAGCGTTATACTGTATTAAGTAACACCCCGTTCTTAACCCCAATCATCAATTACAAACCCCAATGCACTTGAATAAACTAATGAAAGCATATGGTCCTCCCGGGATTCGAACTCGGAACACCACACCCAGAACATAAGCATCTAAACCATTACACCACCAACACAGTTAAAGGTTGAATACACGATCACGATTAATATCCATTTTCGAATTTTGGACATCAATCTAATCATGGACTCGGCCCAACTGCATTATGGAAAGTGTAATGTTTTAGTGAGTGGAAAGAATAATGAACTATAACAGTTATTACCTCCGCTAACGAAGTTGGACGGAGGTTATGTTATCGCCTCCGTTTGTCTGTTTAATGGTGTGTTTGTCTGTAAGCAAGATAACTGAAAACGTTAAGAACCGATGTTTGCGAAATTTGGTGGTCAGATAGAATACGCGCTAAGGAAGAACTGTTTCCATTTACGTGGCGATCGGTACTACATCTACTACTACTACTACTACTACTACTACTACTACTACTACTATTAATGATTGACTACAAATTTACTACTACTACTATCACCGTTACATTTCTCTGCGAAGTGTTTGGATATGCAAATGAGTGTTGTGAAATTTTTTTTTTTTTTTTTTTTTTTTAAGAGACAATGAACGGAGGAAGGAAAAACACAGATAAAACAAAAAGGTCCATGTGCCTAAAGGCATCCTCCATTCATAAAATGTTTGTAACAACTGGATTTAAACATTTGTTGATTGTAAGTTTGTGGAAAGCAATTCGAGGGAAGTGAATTCCAAAGAGTAGTAGCTCTGGGGATAAATGAATTCTGATAAGCAGAAGTTCTGCATTGTGGAGGAGAAAGTGTAAATTCATGGGCGCTCTCAGCTGCCCTAGTTCTACGGGGAAAGATGTGGAGAGGCGGCACAATTGAAGCAAGTTCCTCGGAACAATTTCTGTGAAAATATCTGTAGAATAATGCAAGGGATGCAACGTTTCTTCGTATGGCTAATGTAGGAAGGTCCTGTGTGATTGCAGGGTTATTGATTAATCTAATAGCTTTATTTTGAATTTTGTCCAACTGCCTCAATGCAACCACTCCACTTCCACCCCACAGAGGTGAACAGTAATCCATCTGAGAGCGCACATGACTTTTATATATTACGGCCAACTGCTCGTCAGTGAAGAATTCTCGAACTCTGTACAGGAGTCCCAGTTTTTTAGAGGCATTCTTAGCAATGCTTCTAACATAATGTGTCCAGCTCAAGTTAGTAGTTAATGTTACACCGAGAATGTCAATACTAGGGGAAGTGGGAATATTTACATCATTAAAAAATATATGGGAGTCAGTGAGATTCTGTCGGTTAGAAAATTGAATGTACTTGGTTTTCTGTGCATTAAAGGAAACTAGACTCTCTTGTCCCCATTCATTAATTCTAGAAAGGTCCTGGTTCAGAGAAATTGCAGTGTTTATTTTTGAATTTATAAGATCGGGTTGGGTGAAAGAATTGGTAAATGTGAAGGAACTGTGGAGTGTTGAGTCATCTGCGTAGGAATGTATTGGATTATGAGTGGTAGATATGAGATCATTGATATGAATGAGGAACAGAGTTGGGGCCAAAACTGATCCCTGGGGAACACCAGCATTTATTGAGTGAAATTGAGAATAAAGGCCATCTACCATTACACGTATTTTTCTGTTATGAAGATAAGAAGAAATTAGTGGAACTAATGATGCAAGGCCGTAGTGTGACATCTTCGACAATAAGGATTGATGCCAGACTCTATCAAATGCCTTTGATATATCCAGTGCTATTGTATGTGTTTCACCATGTTGGTCTGTAGCTTGGTTGATTTGATGCGTAAGAAGGCAAAGAATGTCTGCAGTTGATCGACATCGTCTAAAACCATATTGCCTATCACTGATTAATTTATTATTCTCCAGATGCTTAATTATGTGATTAAGACGGGGTATTAATGACGGGGTATGTGTATTTTCTGTGTATAGTGTGTGTGCAGTGTGTGTGTACTTTTGGTGTGTGTAGTGTGTGTGTGTGTACTTTTGGTGTGTGTATAGTGGTTTTGATAATGGTCCATATAATTAATGTGGTGTTGCAAGCAGAATTCCTGGCCACGGACGTTTAAGATAAAAGAGAGAACAAAAAAGGTGTATTTTTACATGGTACCCCCTATCATGCTGTCGTCTTACACACACATACATACACACACACACAAATACATACACACACACACACACATACACATTCATACATATACACACACATACATATTACATATACACACACATACATATTACATACACACATACATACATACATACACGCATACACACACACACACACACACACACATACATACACACACACACTCATATACACACACACACACACACACTTTAGTGACAGACAAGCAGTGCGATACCAAGGCTTCATCTCCACCTTCCTAGACATCACATGTGGAGTCCCACAGGGCACAAAGATGGGGCCTCTATTGTTCCTCATCTTGATTAATGATGCCCTAAAGGACACCCCATTCCACTGGAAGTACGTGGACGACTCGACAGTCGGCATTACTGTCGATAACACCTCCCCTAACTATGACCCCCTACAAGACCTCCTCGACCGTCTTCAAGCCTGGACCACAGACAATCATGTGACTATCAATCATGACAAGACAGTGGTCATGCACATCAACACTTCCGTTACCGACCTTCCTCCACCCACTGTCACAATTGGTCCTCATCCCCTTCAGCTTGTTGAGTCCACCAAACTCCTCGGAATCACTGTGGACAACAAACTAAACTGGAAGAAACATGTAACTACCACAGTCAGGACCGCCACTTACAAGTTGTTTATGCTAAGGCGGTTGAGATCCCTGGGGGCGCCGGAGAATGAGCTGAAGAGTATATATAACACCTTCATACTCCCTAAGCTCACCTACGCCTCTCCCGCCTGGTCCTCCTCTCTAACCCTAACACAACAACTCAACTGGAGAGAGTTCAGAGGAGGGCATGCAGGATCATCCTGGGTGGCACATATCCAGGGTACGAGGAAGCTCTCACCACCCTTAGCATACCTGCACTTTCAACCCACCACTACAACACACTCAAACAGTTTGCATCTAAGCTGCTTGTTCACCCACGACACAGAAACTTACTTCCACCAGACGCCCCTAGACCTACACGTGCAGCTCGTCATTTCAACACACTCCAACCAATAAGAGCAAGAACTGACAGATATAAAAATAGTCCTATCCCAACCATTGTTAATATTATTAATAATGTGTAATAACGGCCTGTCACACCATATATACGCGCCCACCTTTAATAATATATGCATAAGTGTGTGTGCGTATGTGTATTAGAATATAATTATGTATGTATTTGCTTGAGTTTGTTTATGTATATGTGTATATATGTATCTATGTATGTGCAGTATATGTGTATGCATGTGTGCGTATATGTGTATGTATGTATGCGTTATTTATGTATATGTATATGTGTCTATAGTGTATACTGTTTGTGGTTCGAGCCTGGCTGAGAGTATCAGGTAGGATAAGAGAAGAGCATATATGCATGTAATGTGCATATATTTATGTATATGTATGTCTGTGTGTATGTGCTGTCAATGGTTCGAGCCCGGTTGAGAATATATAAGGTATATAATATATATATGTACTGTACGTGTATTTATATGGTCATATGCACACATGTATGTAAATATACGTACATATGAGCGCGAACATATTGCTCACTAGCGCAACTTCTGATTATAAATCTATGCATAAGCATTATCTATTATTAAGTGTTCGCGTATCTTCATCCATGTATTTCCACCCTTAACAATAGAACGCCCAGCTCTCCCATATTTCGCCTTCTGTCACACACACACACACACACACACACACACACACACACACACACACACACACACCTTCAATACCGAGGATTAACCTCCCATTGTAGTAGGCTGTACCTGACCATACGGACCATATACCATATACGGACTTGAATTGCTGCACCCTCTTTACCCTTCAACTCTTCACCCTGACCATACCAAAACAGTTTCTGTATGTATGTATGTTTGTGTGCATACGTGAGCGTTTGTGTATACGGACATGTGCACACTTACTGCATGTTCTTATGTTCCTATATATGTATGTATATGTATGGGCGCACGTACGTGCATATACGTATGTTCTGTATATGAGTAAGTAAATAAATGTGTATATGTACTGTATATCACTTACTCTCATGGTTATTTTATGATAATTTGTATTCTGCACATGCATCATTATTGTATTTATTTATTTTGTTTGTAAACTGAGCTTACCATCCTCATATCTGTACATCTCATGTTCATCCACTAAATTGTAAAATGTGTATTTTCAGCTCATGAGGCTGCCATTCTTTAATAAACCGTTTATTATTATTATTATTATTACACACACACACACACACACATACATATACATACACACACACACTCATATACATACACACACACACACACACACACACACACACACACACACACTCATATACATACACACACACACACACGAACTTATATTTAAAAAAAAAAAATCAGTAGACGATTGTATACAGCTTAGGAGGGATCTGTGGGACTTAAAAGGATGGCAGTCTATCTCAACTAACCCTCGGACTTCCATCTACCCTTCCTAATCTGAACAAAATCGTCTAATAATAGCCAACCAACAGAAAAGTCGAGTTGCGTCATCGTATTTAGAAAGGGTTAATAAGAAATGGTATGCTGAACATTAATAATAATAATAAAAAAATATGAATTACCAAGTCAATTATAACCCGTAATTGATACATAATATATTAATAGGATGTTATAAAAAGTTATTATCTTGAAAATATTGTAAAGTAATATGAAAATTGTTATTATAATATTTAACTTTTTCTTTATTTTGTTTTGATATTCTAGTAGTAGTAGTAGTAGTAGTAGTAGTAGTAGTAATAGTAGTAATAGTAGTAGTAGTATGAACAATATTAAATAAAAATCAATGTAGTAGTAGTAATCCACGACGATGAGTCTGAGTGCTGACCCCGGAATAGGAAGTAGCTGAATGACTACCAAGTCGGACGCTTTGATGACTGTTCTGACCTGGTTTAGGGTCCAAATAGGGGATGCACAGGCTGAGTGGTTTATAAAATGAAAAAAAAAAAAAAAAAAAAGTAAAAAAAAAAAAAAAAAAAAAAAAAGTAATAGTAGTAGTAGTAGTAGTAGTAGTAGTATGTTTTATGTGCCTCCCTTACTGTTTCTGTTTGTGTCTCACCTACAAAGAGAGTAATCCAGCTAGCTCTCACAAACACCTCTTCCCCCTACTCATTTCACTGCACTTAACAAGACACTTGTTACAGGAAGCTTTGCTTTGTGTCTCCTTCATACGCCCGGGGCCAGGAAAGTGTACCCAACCTTCATTTATTTAACTGTAGTCAGCTGTGGTGGTGGTGGTGGTGTTAGGTCATATGGGTGGTAGTAGTAGTAGTAGTATTGACAGTTGTAGTTGTAGTTGTAGTAGTAGTAGTAGTAGTAGTAGTAAAGGTGGTAATAGTGATGGTTGAATAGTTCTAAAAGCTCCGTTAGAAAGAAACTAAATGATCCTTAAGGGGGCGCCGGTGGAGGGAGTGTGATGATCGCCTGGGGCCAGGAAAGTGTACCCCCAAACAAAGAGGTTTAATTAATAACCTACCTACCTACCTACCTTATGTCACTGTGGTCAACTGTGGTGGTGTCAGGTCAATGGTCAAGGCTCATTAGTACGGCTGACTTAATTAACCCCTTCATTATGTCAGACGCTACACTCACACACACACGCAGACACACACATGCACATACATACACACACGCACGCAGACACACACATGCACATACACACGCAGACACAAACACACACACACCCATACATACACACACACACACATACATACATACATACATACACACAACAATTTTTGTGACGTCCAAATATAGCTTTGTGTGTGTGTGTGTGTGTGCGCGTGTTTCTTTCCTATTTTTTAAGCTGTCAAACCAGAATTGTTTAAAAAATCATAAAATTCCGTGACGTGAAGCGTGATTGCCAGTGACGGTAACTGAAGGAAGTAGGTCATTATGTGGGTAGCCTACTGTTGAAGCGGCCAATCTGGAACACACAGATAGGCATGGATAATTATACTGAAACATTCTACTTGTGATGAATGTAATGTGTTTTGCAATAGAATACAACTAAAATTACAGGCTCGCTTTCGCTCGCCAGGAATAAAATTATACCTAAATGGTACGAAAGTTGTTAATATTGAAAACAAAATAAGACCTTTAATTCGAGCCCTACAATCTCTTTCTACACGCCGCAATGTTGCATCTCTTTCACTCTTCTATCGCTATTACAACAACCAGTGTTCTTCAGAGCTCTCTCAGTGCATACCCCCTTCCTTGCAGCGAGTGCGAGGCACCCGCCTTTCAACACAGTCTCATTCCTATTCTGTCCAACTCTCCAACCCAAGAATTGGCAAATTTTGTCAGTCTTTCTTCTACTCAACAAGTGAACTCTGGAACTCTCTCCCTCAATCAATCTTTCCTTCACCCTATGACTTAGACTGCTTTAAACTTCGTGTGTCCAGGCATTTTGACCCCAATTAACGTCCCTTAAATTTGGCTCTGTCACTTATTTAACTTTGGGGGAGACACTCGTTACAGGCAACCTGCCTTTTGTCTCCTCCATACACATAGAAAAAAAAAAAAAAAATATATATATATCTTATTTTGTTTACAGGCCAGCGATAGCGAGCCTGTAATTTAGGAGGAAACGACCGACATGTTTCTACTAATAGGTCTAGTTGTTGGCGTGTGATGGCATTATGTTCCTGTTCTATACAAGTGCCTAGTCAGCTCCAGTAATGAGGGTTACGGCACAGATTATCGCTCGGTTCTCATTATTGTTCGTACAGTCTCATACTTTACCTTCACTATAGTCGGTTTAAAGGAGATACGGTGCATATTTTGGTCGGTATATACATATTTATATACATACTAGCAGGGGTACCCGGCGTTGCCCGGGTTTAAATTATACTACCATAATCGCCATCATCAATCACTACTACCACAATCATCACAATACTACTACTACCATGATCACCATCATCAATCACTACTACCACAATCATCACAATACTACTACTACCATAATCACCGGCCTCGACCTCCCTGTGCCTCATTAAACGGCGACCTCGATTTCGGCCGCTAAATGACCTCCGATTTTGGATCTGACCTCATCCGTACTCCCATTTTGGGGGGCTGCGAACAACTTTCGTTCCATACACCTTTTCGATCGGAGGCCTCCTTCTGCCCCAAACGGCCATTTTTTCATTTTTTTTGTCTTTTTTCAATTTCGGCCTCGAAACGACCTCCGATCGTGGCCTCGCTCCCTCTATGACCTGACCCAGGTCAATTGACACCCACATGCAAAGTTTCAGCTCCCCAGGTCCAAAACTGCGGCCGCCTATTAAGAACACACAGACAGACACACGAACTGATTTAATAATATATATTTATGTATATATTATTGTTTTAGTTTCCTCGCTAGACCTCCATCAAACTCAATTAGACGCCCCCTATACCCCCTTTCTAGATAAATGTGTACATTTTTCGGTAGAAAAATGTTCCGGCCGAAGGCCGGTTCCTCTTAATTTATAGGCTCGTTATCGCTCGCCAGGAGAACATCGACACCTAAATTGCACGAAAGGTCTTAAAATTGACAGAAATCGCCAAAATCGCCAAACTAATGGGGCTAAACATGAGGGAGAAGGGAGTCTATAAAAGCGACATCCAGTATACCCCCATAATTACACATGTAAGGTAACGGTTGGGTTGGTGATGATGATGATGATGATGATGTTGTGAATGTATCGGATAATAATGATGATGATGATGTGGTATAATAATCGCTATCTCGCCAGCCGCCTCATGATTATTCGGCCTATCACTAAGAGTATGTATGTGTAGCGAAGTGTGTTGCTCGAGTTAAGGGCGACGGTGACCTGCTTTTGGTTATTTCTGTTCTTTTCTCTCTTTCTCTGGCTTGTATCCATTCGGCCCCATTCAGCCAACTATTTTAAGACGTTTATCCCCAGCTAGGTGTAGATTTCTTCCTGGCGAGCGATAGCGAGCCAGCATTATATGAAGAAATCCGGCTTCGCCGGAGACATTTTTCTATCGAAAAATGTAAAAATTTAGCCTGCTGTCAAACAAAAATAAAAAATATGCTGGCTCTCTACCGCTCACCAGTAAAAAATTAACACCTGGATGGGGATAAAAGTCTTAAAACAGTAGGCTGAATGGGGCCAAATGGATACAAGCCAGAGAAAGATAGAAAAGGACAGAACCAAAACAGGTCACCCCCCTTATTAATCAAACTTTGCAATGATATGACGCAGAGACCTAGCAGTATCATAGGATTTCATTCATTCAGCACCGGTGACGTCCTTTCCATTATTGGCTGGCAACTGTTGAAACATTTGATTCAGCTTAGCAAAGACGTCTACTAATAATAAGGCTACAGACCTTTCGTGCCATTTTAGGCGTCGAATTATTCCTGGCGAGCGATAGCGAGCCTGACAAATGTACGAATGTAACTCAAAGGGGGCGTCTTTTTTGTACACCTAAATAAAGTTCTAGGGAATAAACTCTCCCCCCCCCCAACCCTTTGCTTGACCTATAAGCGTTGGCGCGGAAACTTAATCGTCATACGAAGAACAGAAAACGGAATGTGTTAACAACAACATTCATATTAGTTTGGCCGAATGTAGAGGCATGCACGAGAGAGAGTGAGTGTGTGTGTGTGTGTGTGTGTGTGAAGGTGAGAGAGAGAGAGAGTGTGTGAGAGTGAGTGAGGGTGAATGTGAATTATTATGTTCTATCCAACAACCAACTCTACTCCTAAAATCGATTAATGAAATATTACAAACACATGTGGCAGTCCGTGGATTCGAACCCAGGACGCTCACACCGAATATCAACACCTTATACATTACACCACGAAGGCAGTTAAAGAATGGTGGACACTGCCTACGATTTATGTGAGATACGTAGATAGATTAGATAGTGTGTGTGTGTATGTATCTGTGTGTGTGTATATCTGTGTGTGTGTGTATGTATCTATGTGTGTGTGTATATCTGTGTGTGTGTAACAAAAACAACTAACCTCTCCGGATGACAGACACAACCTAACCAATATATATATAATAGCAATCCCCGTATTACCCAAGAATCTCATATACAGTATATAACCCGTTCTCGGTAATTATGGCTTCGATGGCTACGAGGAAGACACTCACTTAAGGGGAGATTTCCACTTGAGGGAGTTTTTTCTTGACTCCTTTCTCCCTCATGTTTAGCCCCATTGCTTTTGAGATTTTAAGACGTTCGCCCCATTAGTTTGGCGATTTTAAGAACTTTCACCCAATTTATGTCACTTTTAAGACCTTTCGTCCCATTTAGGTGTCGATTTTTTCCTGGCGAGCGATAGCGAGCCTGCAATTTAAGAGGAATCGGCCTTCGGCCGGGACATTTTTCTAAGCTTGATGGAGGTCTAGGGAACAAACTAAAAACCTCTCCTAAAATATGATTTTAGGAGATTTTAGTTTGTTGACACTTGCGATGGTGATGTTGTGGGGATTTTTTGGTACTTCAATGCAATGGCGATTTTAGTATTTTTGACCTTGGCTGTGTTGATTATATATGGGTATCAATTTGGATGTGACTACCTTGCCTGTGTTGCTTATATATGGGTATCAATTTGGATGTGACTACCTTGGCTGTGTTGATTATATATGGGTATCAATTTGGATGTGACTACCTTGGCTGTGTTGATTATATATGGGGATCAATTTGGATGTGACTACCTTGGCTGTGTTGCTTATATATGGGGATCAATTTGGATGTGACTACCTTGGCTGTGTTGATTATATATGGGTATCAATTTGGATGTGACTACCTTGCCTGTGTTGATTATATATGGGGATCAATTTGGATGTGACTACCTTGGCTGTGTTGATTATATATGGGGATCAATTTGGATGTGACTACCTTGGCTGTGTTGATTATATATGGGGATCAATTTGGATGTGATTACTTACTGTATATTCAGTGGTGACATTAGTGTTTTTTATATTAGAACCTGTGTCTGATCATATATTTGCTGTCTGATGTTATTTTATCATACTTTTTATGTCAGACTGTTTCTAATCATTGTCTTGTCATCCCTTACAGATGAAGCTGGTGGTGGTGTTGTTGATGGGGTGTGTGTCGGCTGTGCTAAGTCTGCCGTCGGGGAAGGTGAAACCCACTGTCACAAGAATGAATCCCACGGCAGTCAGAGTGGGGCAGAGTGTGGTGGGAGCGGGCCCGACGGTGGCAAGAACCAGTTTCAGTAGGACAAGAATTAATCCAGCAGCAAGAGTAAATCCAAGTTTGACGATTGGAAGGCCGAGTTTGGCAAGAGCGAATCCGAGTTTGGCGAGAGGAAGTCAGACAGCAAGACCGACTCAGAGTTTGGCGATAGGCAGTCTGAGTTTGGCGAATGCTAGACCGAGTTTGGCGAGAGCAAATCAAACGGCAACGAGAAAAAGACCAACCTTGGCTAAAGTGAGACCACCAAAAGTGATGAGTTTGACACCTAAGGTAGCCCGAGGGGCGTCAGCGGGGAAGAATGCTGCGCAAGACACCGACCGACGAGTCAGATCCCCACAACATTACTCACCACACTTTCAGGTTATTGGTAAGTAAACTGGTCAGTATATATGTTTATACATTCTTTATTTTTATTCTGGCGATTTTATTAAGTTTAGAATGAATGTGTCGGATTAAAGAAAATAATTGAGTTATATTTTACCCTTATGATTGCTAGAGATCATTCCAATTTTGTTTTTAATTTGTCTAATGCTAACCTGAATGAAAAGAAGAAAGGCGTCTTGGTAATGAAGGGGATTAACTGGTCACTAAACGATATTGTAAGTAATTCATCTGGACATACATAAAAACAAAACTCAAATAGCATCTTGTCCCATGGTTCCACTGAGGGGGTATAGTAGGGCCAAGAGGTGGGTTAATTTACCTTAGCCAGGGTTACTGAAAGGTAGGCTACATACCTTCCCTTTGCATGATGTGGATTAAACGCTCATTTGGAGCTTATCAATGTCATCCAATTTTATTATTTTTTCTCCTCCCCAGATTACGGTCCCATAGACTTCAACGACTTCCCTGTGGCCGGGTTCCACAAGGACCGCTTCCTGGGCGGCGGCGGTGGCAGATTCGACAACTCCGGCAGTGGCTTCGACGGCCCTGGCTTCGGTGGCCCTGGCTTCGACCACTCCGGCAATGGCTTCGACCACTCTGACGGCCCGGGCTTCCATTCTGACCTCAACAACCTGATCCCCGCTGAGACCCGCGACAAGTTCACGCCTCCGGACCCGCCGACCAAGGAGGGCCGTCTCCGCAAGTACTTCGGGAACACAGACTTCGAGGTCCCGCCCTACGCCCACGCCATAGTCCACGATGAGCCCTTCTTCGATACCTTTGATCATGCTAAGGCCATCTTGCACCTGGAGAAGAGACGGAAACACGCCCACCTCCCCACCCACCTCCTCAAGAGTCTTAGGCCTTACTTCCCATTCTTCAGTGAAACGTTTATCCTTCACTAGTCTGAGGGGTTGAGAGGCAAGATTTATCAAATTATAAATCAATTGATGTTTCTACTCGCCTTTTAAGTTCATATCCACTCAGACCTTAAGAGTTTTAGACCATAACTCACATTCTTCAGTGAATAGTTGATCCTATTACGATGATGTATAAGCGAAATCTGTTGTTAATTACGAAAACTTGTCCTTGATAAGCTGCAGAGACATAGTATCTATATCATTTTTCATTAAGTATCAACAAATCAGCTACTTAAGGCGGTGTCACACGAGCGATTTTTCCGTCAATTTTTACGGGCAATTGTTGTCTGGCAGCTTCAAAATATAAGTTCCACGAAAATTAAACTACCAAACATAATCTAACTTCGATCTAGTTTCCGATTTCAATGAAAAAATATCCCTAAATATCACCAGAAAAAACTTGCTCATGGAAAATTGACGGAAAAACCGCTCGTGTGACAGCGGCTTTAGGGTTTAAATTGCTGGAGATAAACATAATATGCAATAAAAGTCTTGTAATTCGGCACCCAAAGTCTGTAAAATCCATTAGTTGTGAATCTAGCGAGCCCCTTAATAAGCCGAAATCTTGAATTATATTTATTATGAACACTGCGTTTGTGTTACATATAGCCATTCCAACTCTTTCCATAATGTTTTGTTTTATTTTAATTCATTTTGAGATGAGAGAAAAGTACTATCGCTCTGTTAAGGGAACCCACCTCGCTTCTTTTCTCTTTCTCTCCTTCTCTCTTTGGCTTGTATCCATTCGGCCCCATTCAGCCTACTGTTTAAGACGTTTATCCCCATCCAGGTGTAAATATTTTCCTGGCGAGCCGGAGCGAGCCAGCATATATATATATTTTTTTTTGACAGCAAGCTAAATTTGTACATTTTTCGATAGAAAAAAAAATCCGGCGAAGCCGGATTTTCCATACAATGCTGGCTCGCTATCGCTCGCCAGGAAGATGTCAACACCTGGATGGGGATAAACATCTTAAAACAGTTGGCTGAATGGGGCCGAATGAATACAAGCCAGGGAAAGAGAGAAAAGGAGAGAAAGATAAAAAAAAAACGGTGACCCCCCTTAAGCAGGTGAAAGAGCCGTAAAAATTTCAAGAAGAGTAAATAAATATACCTCTCTTAATAAAACGGCACATGTCCATATCCCTATACTGTACTTTCTGTCTGTCTGGCAGGGATTTAACTCTATAATGTATAAGTAAGTGAATTGTAAATAAAGTATATAATAGTTTGCGCTCTCTTGCCCATAGAGGATATATTTTTATACCTATATTTTAGTAGCTAATGGGGGGGGGGGGGTCTCTTTCTCCACCCAAACCTCACTAACCCTTTCAATACACTATGACACTTTTTTTTCTGGCTATTAATTTAGACGTTTTTATTCAGATTTGCATACCGAAAAAAAAACAATATTTATATATATATATATATATATATATATATACCAGTTGGTTATTTGACATAGTCTTTACCCTTCTAATTCCCACAGATCTGTCCTAAGATGTATAATATCGTCTAATGATAGCCCGAGTAAATTGTCAACACGCGTCATAATTCTCAAGTGCTTAACGTTGCCTACTGTAGAACTCGGTGTATTCGACATATTCCCGGTAGACACTTGTATTCAACTTAGTAAGGACTAACCCCCGTTTTTTATACCACACTTAAGCCGGTATCACACGAGCGCTTTTTCCCTCAACACTGGTCTGGCAGCTCATGAGGTCAACATTTACAATATTTCGGTTACCTAAATTCATCTACCATCAGTCTAGTTTCCGATACCAGTGCAAAATATTCCAGAAATGCTATTAAACAAATATTGATCATCGAATGTTGACTATAAAAGCTCTCGTGTGATACCGGCTTTAGGTGCTTTTCTAAACCTTCATGAACGAAATACGCAGAAACAAATTGTGATCTTTCCAACACTGGATGATATTTAGTCCTTTTATCACAAACTACCACTCGGTTGTTAATATCTTCGTTCCATATGCTGTAAGGTGGGTTAGAGAAGCACTTAAGGGGAGGTATTTAGTTTGTTCCCTAAACCTCCATCAACCTTAAAATTACACCCCCTCGAGTCCCTTTCAAGATAAATGTATACATTTTTCGGTAGAAAAATGTCCCGGCCGAAGGCCGATTCCTCTTAAATTACAGGCTCGCTATCGCTCGCCAGGATAAAACTGACACCTGAATTGCACGAAAGGTCTTAATATGGGGTAAAAGTTCTTAAAATCGTAAACTAATGGGGCGAACGTTTTATAATATCAAAAGCAATGGGGCTAAACATGAGGGAGAAAGGGGTCAAGAAAACAATCCCTCAAGTGGAGACCTCCCCTTAATCCCTTCACCACCATAACGTAATTTAAACATATCCTGGTTACCATTAGACGATTTTCTTTAGTTTATAATCTACCTGCACGACTCAAATGGGTAAATACGATTTCAATAAACCCTCTCAGTAACATGGATCCTTCTTAAGCTGCATAAAATCACCTAATGTTAGCCAGAATCAAAGGTATAAAAGGCGTGAAGGGGTTAAGTGTGGATATATATTACGGGAGTTAAGCCGGAGTCACACCAGCCGTTTTTCGAGCAATTTTGACGGGCAATTATGGTCTGGCAGCTTTAAAAATTACACTTTATCAGAATTCAGCCGCCCAACATACCCTACCTTCAGTCTAGTTATCGATATATGTGCAAAAAAGTCCCGAAATATAACTAGAAAAAACTTGCTCATGGAAAATTGACGGAAAAATCGCTCGTGTGACAGCGGCTTTACCGGTACTCTTCACTACCCCTGGGATACATTATAAGAATGATCTAAAGACATTATACATATAATTTTACCAAAGGCTCCGAAGCTTAATGGAAGTAGCATGAGTAGCCTTTAGATCAAATGTAATGCAGTTTCAAATTTAATCTAGTTTACAATCAATGTTGATATTATATTTTGTAGTCGATTGACTGAGTCTTCTATTTGGAATGACCGTCTTCTGATTCGGCTCACTCACAGCTGTAACTCTTGACCGTAGACTTATGTATGTGATTTTAATGGATCATATTAAACGTGAATTGTCCCAGCGAGATTATGGTATGTTGAGAACCGCTGAGTTGGGAGTCGCCAGAATTGACAACTGCACTCTAAAACTTCTTGTAACTCGAGGAGGGCTGGAGAAAACGGGTTGTAGCCTACTGTAAGTTTCCACACTAATGTTGTGGTTGATCCTCTCAAATGACAGATATATTAGCTCGATTGCTCCAGTCAGGTTTGAGTTATGAGAATTTTGGAATCGGAATTTTAAAACTTGTCAGAATAAAATGTCCCCTAGTGATGATGCGGCAGTATGTTGCCACCATGCACTCTCTGCTCAATATCTGGGCTAAGGAGGGTGGCCTGATGATCAATTCACCACTTGCGAGTTTCGTTGTATAAGGAAGTTGGAGCTGTAGATATTGATATTCAATAGAATTATCTGTTAAAATGTGATTGTATTACATATATAAATACATAAAACTCAATTCTACATCCTATTTAGCCATTAGAAACCTACATAATTATTGGATTTCTATTTACCATCGATGCCTACAGCTCCAACTTTCTTATAACCTGAAACTCGCAAGTGGTCAATTACTTCAGTGAACAGTTGCCACAGATTGCTAGACCGCATTGTCCACCAGAGCACTGGCGTCTGCCAAATAGCACACTGGCTGGCCTGAAACTTGAACCCTTGACCTCACGGTTTCCAGATGAGTGCTCTACCAACCGTGCTACGGCCTGTGTAGTAATGAATTGTGTGGAATATTTTAACAGGTGTAAATGTCTTTAGATATGTATTAGTGATATTAGGTCATAAGAATAATACTGTTACTAATAACTTTGGGGTGTTAAGCCTCTCCTTATACCATGGCGCATTATTTCATTTTATAATGGCTGTTAGACAATTTTATTCAGTTCAGAAAGAAATTGTGGGACTTAGAGGGTTAATCGAGATCGTGGTCCCAATTTTTTTTTTTTTTTTTTTAAGAGACAATGAACGGAGGAAGGAAAAACACAGACAAAACAAAAAGGTCCATGTGCCTAAAGGCATCCTCCATTCATAAAATGTTTGTAATTCCTAGAGATTCTCCATACACTGTATAAAATCGCCTAATAATAACTAAAGTAAGTTGTTAAATTGCTTGTTAGGTACTCGAGAGGTTAATAAATATAAATTAAATTAAATACATTATAAATACGATGGGAAAGTGTTGATCTGTTTTACTTGATTTTTTGTATTTTCATTTTCAGGGAATCTTTAAGGGAACTGTACTTTGTAGTTAATTTATGTAACTATTTCTAAAATGTATGGTCAAATGAATTATTGGTAATATTTTGTTTTGACGAACTTGTGAATTAAATATTCACCAGATGAACCTATTTTCTCATGAGTTTGTCTATAGTCAATAACGAAACTGAGCATTTAAAAATATAAAGATATTTAAAACTGAATTATTAATAAATAATGCCATTCAACATTTTAAACAAGATCATAGAAATTATATATATATACTGCCTAACAAATTGGCTCTGAATAATGTAAGAAAAGCATGGTGAGATTATTTCAGTTAGTTATGTGGATTATTTATTGCCGTTATATATACAAATACTTCTACTGTAACTTGTATAAATAACCTAAGTAGTTGTGACTGTCTGTAAACTATCCATATCAATAACTTACAATATGTGAAATCTGGGTTTGTAATTAATATAACCTTATTGGTTCGAAAATGGGCCAAAGGGTCAAAATAATAAAATAAACATATATATACAGGTATATCATATAGCCGAGGGACTTTGATGGTGTGTTTGTAATTTGAATTTTTCATAGATAAATATATTAAAATAATATGTATTTGTTTTCTTTTACTAACCCATCCAATGAGACTCAAAGACAAGAAACTTACTATCTAAACTTAGTAAAAGTATTAACTTTTAATTCCAAAATCATTTGGTCATGGTTGCTATGTAAAGACTCTCAGCAGAATGCAGAATATATGGACGTAATTTACTGAGTCTATTCTTAGTAGCTATTATATTGGTGATAATGTAATGCCTATTTAATTATTATATGTTTATATCAACTAAAAGTACTCTGTTAACCATTTCAGTACTATAACGCTTTATCTTACTATAGCCTATCATGGCTGACAATAGACAATGTTACGCAATATAGGAAAGCAATTTAATACAGAAATTTAGCTTACTTTTCTATGACTTTATAACTTCATCATACTCATGAAAATTTGATTATCAAAATTTGAATACCCAGTTATGGCTTGTATGTCGGGAATTGAGATATGACGATTGAGTACCCACACTGGAGAATAGATCTATAGGAGCCTACTCTCAAGAATAGTTGTTTGACTATGTTCCAAATATAGAGTGGCTAACAATTTTATGCGAACTACTCGTTTAACCGGAGTCTCTTCAATGTGATAGTTTCAAGGGCTTTATATCCAGGCTAACATTAAAATATTTGACTTAGCTGCTTGTCGAAATGAAGCATACAATAGGGGGTAAAATACTATATAATCTAATATCATTACAGTACTCCCATAGGTCCTCCCTATATTACTTAGTCATCTAATAATTGGCAGATTAAAGGAGAGAAAGGTGCATTTAATTTTAATTTGCTTAGGCCTATGGATATCTAAACATAAATTAATGGGTATAATAACCTACATAAGTCTGAATACAACACTCGGATGATAGATCAAATAAAAAGAGAAAAGGTCATCGTACGATAAATTTAAAACTCGCGCCACGTTGCTGCTTGGATTGTTTTGTTTACAAACATCGGAGGTTGTCATGGCAACAGGAAATTTACAGCCCTCTGAGCCCTCGGACAGGGCACACGTGGACAAAAATAGACAAATTAAGATAAATTATAGCGACAAAATGCTGTACACTTGTCCATCAAAGTATTGACACATCCATCAATAAGTTAAATAGCAGTGATGGACGTGTTGAAACTTATTAATTCAAACTGGAGCTTAAATGTTCACTTTCTATCCAAGCAGCCAAGCGCCCAGGATCCTTATTAATCGTGATTGTGAGTATTTTCTGGATATTTAGCCTAATTTATGAAGTTATGAGTAGCCTAGTTTTGATAATCTTCAAGGACACTACATCCACTTATTAGCCTAGAAACAATTTATTAGGGAAAATAGGGACCAATAGAGCCATATTTTTCTCATTAGGCCTATAGCCTAGGCTAGTCCGCATGGAGGAATTTCGTTATTGACACTTGAAAAAACTGATTTCACAGAAAAATACACCAAAAATCTGTCAAAGATGTCAAATAGCGGGGGTGTGGGGGCGGCAGCCGGCAGCCCCCACCCATAGCCTAATACTAGGATAGGTTAGGTGAGGTTGTTAGGTTAGGCTAATGTCCTTTCAAAGGGGTATAGGCTAGTAAACACTAGATAGCCTATACCTGGTCAGAGGTAAGAAGAAGAAGAGTCCTGCTGTAGTCTCCTTGAATGCTACCCTAGTTTTAACCTGGTTTCTGAAAATATAATACAGCTAGGCTATTGTATAATGTTCATTGTGAGTTTTGACCTTAGCTTAGCTTTTTGGTCCTTGGATTTAGACACAAAAAATCAAATCCCTGATCCATCACAGCTTTACATACAATGGAACCAGACTGTTCAACTGTATACCAGCCCCTCTCAGGAACATGACCGGGGTGTCTCCAGACACCTTCAAGAAACACTTGGACATGTGGCTGGCCAAAATACCGGACCGGCCACCAACACCAGGATACCCCAGCACCAACTCCAACCGACTTCTGGAATGGAGAGTGGAAGAAAGGGAGCTGCCTGGTCGCAGTGGAGCCCCAGCTCAACTGTGTCACTAACGGACGGAATACAACTAAGTGTAACTAAGTGTAAGTGTAGGCCTTGGTCTAGTCTAGGCAGGTTGTGCTGTTCAGCCTATTCCTGCTAGGGCAGCGAGGCCTAAGTCTAACCACGCTAGATAGCTAAGCTGGATTAACACCACATAGAAAATGTAAAAGGCTTCCTGGAGAGAGTAGTTGAAAACAAACATGTAGTGGTAGGCCTAACCTAGGCAATCTATTATCTAGGTGCCGTCCCTGGAGAGAGAGAGCCGATCCTAAGGCCACACCTTTGATCCGTTAAGGTTAACTCTCACATCAAGACCTAAAATGTGGAAAATCGGGTCAATTTTACTTTTGGAACTCCACTGATTTTGACATGTAATAAATCTGGTTACCTGAGGTAGGCCTATTCCAAATTTTCAATGGATTTTAGTGTTATTTTTTAAATTTTGGGATGGATGTAGATTCCGGGCGTACGGTCGTCATGTTTACATAGGGCGATCACCGCGGTTAACTCAGCCGCTCAGCGTCTATTTTGACAGCGATTTTTTCGGTTATTTGCCCCCTGCTGGCAATATATATGATGATGTAATATGTCATGGCGGGGTGCCCTCAACATATTATTGTATCCAAAAATAGACGGGAACAAGATGGCAAGCGTCCGACGCCGCTCCGCGTAGTGTAAACAAGGCTGGCGGTACACCCGGGAACTACATCCTACCCCATCCTTGCCCCTATTTCTTTTGGACATGGCTGTAAATTTTCCGATTAACACATACGCGAGTTTTCCAAAGAAAACGTGATATTTCCTACTGTTTTTCATGTGATTCATTCTATTTTAGCACCCATTTGTTGCGGAAATGTCTCGTTTTGGCCGTATCCCATCACCTCAACAATTTCCATATTTTTTTCATTAACATAACCTAACCTGGGGGCTGCCGCCCTCAGACCCCCGCTGGTCTTAGCATTGATATAGAGGATGACAAGATACTAAAAATACGGTGGAAAAAAATTGGTCTCCACTGATTCAAGATGGTCGTATTTTCCCTTATTTAACCCACACAGTTCATTAGAATATAAGCTAATTTAATTTCCGCAGGTACCGGGTAATGACATATAGTCCATACAATTGATGTATGAGTCATAAAGACTGTAGGCTATATACAGTATATTACAAAGATTGAGGGCAAGAATGTAGTTACCGGGTGTACCGCCAGTCTTGTTTACACTACACGGACGCTCACCATCATGTTCCCGTCTATTTTGACTGCCTTTGGATACAAAAATACATTACCCTAACCAAACAACCTAACCTAACCTAACCTAGTATTATAGGTTTATAAGTATTTATTTTATTATAAGTATTTATAGATGATTTATGTTGTATGTCGGTAGTGGTACACCCGGTAACTACATCCTTCCCAGATTGAGATATTTCGTCATGGGGGGGTGAGGAGGGGGCTTTGCCCCTCATCACCCCCCCCCCCCCATGACTTATTGTCAGCATGGGGCAAATAACAGAAACAAATAAAAAATCAAAATACGGGAACGTAACCGTGAGCCCATTGTAAACATGAAGACCGTACGCCCGGATACTACATCTTTCCCAGTCCCTGTAACCAAGGCACACCGTGGCCCTGTCAATCCATGCACAGCGTAAAAAGTGCATCATGTTAATGTCATTGCTAATCTGGTACCGGTACTTTGTGTCCAAAATTATTATTTAGATAATAAATTACTGTAGACTACTGTAGATGTGTCTCTCTCCACAGTCAACGGTGACGACGTCGGAGGGCCCGGCGTCACGCCAATATGGCCGCCCGAAACTCTCCAACATATACGAATCGACTCCCGCTCGTTCGCTCGGCGCCTACATTTGAGCGTATTTTTCGATTTGTTGCCTCAATTGTGGTTCAAGCGTAGCTTTGATTACGCGTAGATAAATTGCGTGTATTTTGAGGGTTCACTGTAATTAAAACTAGTTCTAAAACTGAGTCCCCTTCTTTTTTGTCCCTCATATTAAATATACCGATACAAAGTTATGATTTACATTTCTCATTACAGCTATGACATAATATAGAGAAAATATGGGCAGAACAAGCTATTTCTTATAAATTTCCCTGCAGTGTACGTACGGTACTGTATTCCTTCTCATATTCATTCCAGTTCTAAACCTATATTGATCCAGTTTGACACCCAGGATACCATAATGTATATATTTGTTGACTGAAATAACTATAGCACAGTACTATACTATAGTCCATTCATTATAGGTAGGCCTGAAATTGTGACCTCTATTCTCTGTAACTCAAAAAGGGCTAGACCAAATACCTGTACTGTAGGCTGAAAATTTCCACACCTATTCCCTGTCTTACTCTTCCCAAATGGTTGTTGTTGTTGTTGTTGTTGTTGTTGTTCCCCAAGCTGCCTGGCCGAACAGCCCCAAGGCCCCGAGCAAGGCCAAGGCCATAACCGAGCGCCCCCACAGAACCCTCCCCGCCGACCACAATAAAGCCTGGGTGACCGAAGCCACTCCATGGCGGGGAGCTTGAGGAGGGTGCGAAAACGCCCGGGAAACCAAAGCCCCACCCACGGCCCTGTGCCCCTCAGCAATTATGAAGAGAAAGTTGAGGGGCAAGGGAAAAATGTGACGCTTTGGCTTCCAATCTTGGTAGATTGGGAGGTCAATCCACGTTAGAGACGCCGTCACTTGAGATCTAGAAAATATATAAGTAAAAGGAACAGTCAGAGTAAGCTATGGGTATGGCAGAGATCGCTCAGTTCTCACTCTGATAGACCAGCCCATCACCAATGGTAGACATATTAGCTCGATTACTCTAGTCATTTTTGAGTTAATAAGGTTAGTAGTTATTATTTTAGGCCTAATTATAATGGATAGACTATACTGTAGTACAAGTATATACCAGGCACTGTACTGTAAAAATCTTGGAATGAGTTGTGTTATCGGGCGTACGTCGTGTAAACATGTGAGTTGATGTCAAACAGCGGGGGCGGGGGTGTGGGGGCGGCAGCCCCCACCCATAATACTTGGATAGGTTGGGTAAGGTTGTTAGGTTAGGCTAATGTTCTTTCAAAGGGGTATAGTAAACACTAGGATATACCCGGTCAGAGGTAGGTGATACGCCCGATAACGCAACTCTTGCCAAACTCGCCCCCACAACATCCTGGAGGGTGGTCAGAACCTTGGGCTCAGACCACCTCCCGATCATTATCACCACCAAAACCAGACTCACCCCAACTAGCCACAAACACACATACACCAATTATAAAAGAGCTAACTGGGAAGTTTTGACAAATGAGACAGAACAACACTTTGAAACCTTAAACAGTACACCCATCACTAACATCAACAATGCTGTACACACATTCAACACGACTATCCAAAACGCTGACAAGAAACACATTCCAAGAGGTAACAGAAAAAGACACAACCCCAACTTCTCACCAGAAATTCAAAACCTCATCATACAACGCGACACACTGAAACACTCCCCAGCACCCCACACACAAGACATCAATCAACAAATTCAAGCACTCAACATCCAGATTAACAACAAAATACAAGAACAACAAACACTAAATTGGAATAACTTCCTACAAACACTCGATCACAAAACAAACCCCAAAAAACTCTACAAAACACTAAACAGCATCACACTTTCCAACAGCAACACAACACAATCACATGCTGCAATCACAACAACAGACTTTACTCCTTCATGTAAACAACAAGCAAACACTCTCATCAATCACTTTTCACATGTCAGCCACCTAAAACCTCACAAAGACGACCGACGTGTCATCCGACGTAAGAGACAATTCCCCACAGACCCTGACTATACACCCTTCACCAATCACCAGACAAAGCATATCATCAACAATCTCAAGCACTCACCCGCCTGTGGCCTAGACAACATAAGCAACATACACCTCAGACACCTGGGACCACAAGGCATACAAGCACTCACTAACATATCAAACTACAGCTATTCACACAACGCAATACCAGACATCTGGAAGCATGGTATCATCATCACATTGCCCAAACCTAACAAAGACCCCACGCTACCCTCCTCACACTGCCCTATCACACTCCTTTGCACCCCCTCCAAAGTCATAGAGCGCCTTGTACTACAACTGATGACACCTGACCTACCCCTAGCTCCAACACAACATGGCTTTAGGCCACTGCACTCCACAAACACTCTTCTCACAGACCTTACACAAAGAGCTTTCGATGGCATCAACTCAGCTAGACCACCACACAGATCACTATTAGCCACACTCGACATTAGTAAAGCCTTCGATGCCATCCCCCGCCACAACCTAACAAACAAAATCTACAACACAAACATGCACAACAACACAAAAAGGTGGCTGGCCAACTTCCTAGCAGGCAGATGTGCACACGTATCTTTTGCCGGTCAGTCATCTAAAATCAGAAACTTTCCAAACGGAGTCCCACAAGGATCCGTCCTATCGCCCGCACTCTTCAATCTGTACATGCACGATATAACTACACCCAATACGCCCCAAATAAACTTAGCCTCCTATGCAGATGACATAACACTCACATGCACACACCATGACCCAAAAAGAGCAACAGATCTTCAACCCTATCTCAACACACTACATGGCTGGTGCACTACAAACAGACTTAATCTAGCCCCAGCCAAATCCACCGCAACCCTGCTCACAAGTTGGACAGGAGAACACGAATACATCCCTCAACTCACCATAAACAACACACCCCTAACACATACACACACACCCAAAATCCTAGGAGTAACATATGATACTCATATGACATTCAAACAGCACACCACGAACATTAAAAGAAACTGACACCCAGACTTAACGCCCTCAGGTCACTTGCTCACACAAAATTTGGACACAACAAAGAAACTACCACCACAGTATATAAACAATACATAAGATCAGTGATGGAATACGCAAGCCCAGCCTGGGCTTCTAACCTAGCTGAAACACATCATAAGACTTTACAGACTATTCAAAACAAAGCCCTGAAGATCATTACAGGCTGCACAGCTACTGCACCCACAGATCACCTACATCAAGAAACCAAAATCCTCAAAGTCAAAGACCATCTGGACATGAGAGGCACTCAATTCCTGGCAGCAGCCTCCACGAACCAAAACCACCCACTAAACTATATGGCAACACACCCACAGACACCAAGAAATATCAAAACAACACCCAGCACACGGTATCACACACAATTATTGTCCTCTCTCCCTCCCTGCCCACCCCGAACCAACTTCCAGAAACACATCCATACTCATATCTCTCACCGATCCATCCACTCACTCACAGACAACACGCAGCTGCATGCACGACCTCCCGAAATCCATCCTCCGAATCCTCCCTTCCTCGCGAGGACAGAGTCCACCTGGCCAGGCTGAGATGCGGACACCATCCCAGCTCTCCTGAGCTATCAGAAGAGACTGGATGACTCCGTTGTCGACGCCTGCCCGGGATGTAACACAGCACCCCATACCATTAAACACATCATAGAAGACTGCATTTCACACAACCACTTACGCCAACAACACAATCTACACTCAATGAGAGCTCTGTGGGAAAGCCCGATCGTGGCCATGGCCTTTCTCAGGGACTCTGGGCTGTTCGGCCAGGCAGCTTAGGGAACAACAACAACAACAACAGACCTTACACAAAGAGCTTTTGACAGCATCAACTCAGCTAGACCACCACACAGATCAGTACTTGCCACACTCGACATTAGTAAAGCCTTCGATGCCATCCCCCGCCACAACCTAACAAACAAAATCTACAACACATATTATGCACAACAACACAAAAAGATGGCTGGCCAACTTCTTAGCAGGCAGATGTGCACATGTAACTTTTGCCGGTCAGTCATCTAGCATTAGAAATTTCCCAAACGGAGTCCCGCAAGGATCCGTCCTGTCGCCCGCACTCTTCAATCTGTACATGCATGATATAAATACACCAAATTCACCCCAAATAACCATAGCCTCTTACGTTACATGAATGGTGCACTACAAACAGACTCAATTTAGCCCCAGCTAAATCCACTGCAACCCTCCTCACAAGCTGGACAGGAGAGCACGATTACGTCCCGGGACTCAACATAAACAACACACCCCTAACACACACACACACACACACAAAATCCTAGGAGTAACATACGACACCCAAATGACATTCAAACAGCACACCACAAACACGAAAAAGAAACTGACACCCAGACTTAACTCCCTCAGATCACTTGCCCACACAAAATTTGGACACAACAAAGAAACCACCACCACAGTCTACAAACAATACATAAGATCAGTTATGGAATACGCAAGCCCGGCCTGGGCTTCTAACCTAGCTGAAACACATCATAAGACCTTGCAGACTATTCAAAATAAAGACCTGAAAATCATCACAGGATGCACAGCCACGACACCCACAGATCACCTACATCAAGAAACCAAAGTCCTCAAAGTCAAAGATCATCTAGACATGAGAGGCACACAATTCCTGGCAGCAGCCTCCACGAATCAACACCACCCACTACACTACATGGCTACACACCCACAGCCACCAAAAAATATCAAAACAACACCCAGCACACGCTATCACACACAAATACTGTCTTCTCTCCCTCCCTGCCCACCCCAAACCAACTTCCGGAAACACATCCATACTCATATCACTCGCCGTTCCATCCACTCACTCATAGACAACACGCAGCTGCAAGCACGACCTCCCGAAATCCATCCTTCTGAATCCTCCCTTCCTCGCGAGGGCAGAGTCCACCTGGCCAGGCTGAGATGCGGACACCATCCGGCTCTTCTGAGCTATCAGAAGAGACTGGATGACTCCGTCGTCGACTCCTGCCTGGGTTGTAACACAGCACCCCATACCATTAAACACATCATAGAAGACTGCATTTCACATAACCACTTACGCCAACAACACAATTTACACTCTTTGAGAGCTCTGTGGGAAAGCCCGACCGTGGCCATGGCCTTCCTTAGGGACTCGGGGCTGTTCGGCCAGGCAGCTTAGGGAACAACAACAACAACTCTTGCCAAAATCTTTAGTTGTCTGATATGATGTCAGGTAACGAAACTTTTTGTGCCAATAGTACATATTTGTATTCGAAGTGTGATTTGTGTTCTCGCTCTTAGTGTTGCTGTTGACGTGAGGCGTGATGGGTGTGGACTGGGACTACCTCCGGGCTGCGACTCATCACCCCGGGGAGTGGGGAGAAGAAGACCTGGGGACTCTATACCAGGTAGGTAGTGTCTTCGGTCTATCGGACTCGGGACTGTTTGGAGTATCAGGGTGTCAAACGAAAGCAGAATCCATATTTTTAGTCTTTATTATTGTTTATATACAGATAAAGTTATGGTTATTAGTTCCAATTATGTCTTTGGAAGTGATAAAATGGCCAAAAAATGCTATTTCATGTTTTTTGTTTTGTTTCTTTCCTACTCATATTCATTCAAATATTCTAACAAATTTGCTGCTGTTTGACACCCTGGTTTGGACAAACAACCTGGGGCACTAGAACAACAACACACCAATATACAGGCCTCCCTCACTATCCGATGCCCCGATTTATGATATTATTATAGGTTTTTAGGTGTTTTTGTTTGGGTTTTGGCTGGTCCTAGAATGCATCCCCATTTACCCCATTAATTTTAGGGTTTGCTATATGATTTTTCTATTTAAGATCAGGGTTTTCAGGAACGTAACCCAATCGTAAATCGAGGGAGACCTGTACAGAGTGGTTCAGAATTTGGTACCTAGAGTAGCTGCCAACTAAGTAAACGGGGTAACCAAATTCTGTGCCACCCTGTACAGCCGCGCTAATAAGTGATGTCTCGGCACCAAGTATGTTTTGATCAATCATTGGTATCAGCAATATCTAAGCTTGATTTCTTCATATCGAGTGAAATATACAAACATGTTCCAACACTTACTAACCCTATTCAACATCTGACAGACATTAATACAGCACAGAGCAAGCCAAACGTAATGACAGCTGGGACATGACTTATTAATGTGACCGTACAGAGAGTCAACATGAGTTTTATCTTTTTGGGAAGAATGGTCAGAAGGTAGCAAGTGAGGAATGTATTTACAGTACAGTAAAAGTCCTGTAATCTGGAAAGCAGCAGCCAGAGGTCTTGCTGGATTATCAGATGTGCCGAACTACTGTATTGGATGGTATACAGTATAGTCTTGGCTATACAGGTATTGAAATTGACTACTTCCGAGTTTCAGGCTATAAAGAAGTTAAGAGTCGTGAACATCGGTATTTAGCAGAATTTTACAACTCAAATACGGTTGTAGTACATTTATATATACATAAAACCAAATTAATCATACTTTTTATCTATCAGAAATCTACATTATTATTGCATTTCTGTTCTATATTGATGTTTACGTCTCCAACTCCCTGACAACTCACAAGTAGTGAATTAGTTTTGCTGTACCGGTGCTGTACAAGCAAACATATAGGCGTATTAGTGTTTTGAACGCCAGTAGCCTGATCTACAGTTAAGCTTACCAAATTTCAGTCAGTTACCGTATATAATACTTAACCTCGTACTTAACCACATGGCTAAAGCAAGTTGTTAACCTATTAATTGTTAATTTTAGAGTATGGTAGTCAATGGTGTCAATACTGTAATGTCCATACCGTATAGTTTAGGTTTGATTACATTAATCCATGACCAGATAATGGTTTTTACAGTAGCCTACTTTTTAAATGATGTTAACACTTGGATTCACTTTACTTTTATCATCTTAGTAAAATATGATACTGCTGACTATACATTTAGCCGAGGTCTGGTGGGCATGTTCCAACAGTATATGCAGGTGCCCCAAATTCCATTATCTACTATACATCAGTATATGCATGGTGCCCCATTCCAGTTAACTCTACTTACATACAGTATATTGCAGGTGCCCCAAAATATCCATTATCTACTTATACATACAGTATATGCATGTGGCCCCAAATATCCATTATCTACTATACATA
>CM064511.1:36744141-36789141 GCA_032716605.1 Paralithodes platypus
TAGTTTTATACTTTAACTATATTGATTATTTTTTAATTTTATACTTTAACAATATCGAGTCAGAGTATTTCTTAATTTAACATTTAATACAAAAATTGCAATGGAAAACTCTAAAAATAAACTAATATGGAGCAATAGTATTTTAATTAAATACAATTACAATTTCAATGCAAGTGTAGTATTTTAAGATTTCTTCTTTTTACTCTAAATTTAAGGTACTGTGTATATTTCTCAATTTAAATAGCCTAAAGTAATAACATAATTTAGGGAAATTTGCAGGTAATGATGTATTTGGTGATGTGATCAGGTCTATAATCTGCTTAATGAATGACATTTAATGTTTACCTCTAAATTATTTTTTACTTTAATAATAGTGACTAGTAGCATTTAGCCCAATTTAATTTTGAAATTGGTAAATAATATCAAAAGTGTAGGATTTGAATACTGTATTAAAAAAATTAACTATAAATTAAGGCTTTAAGTTCGAAGTAATTCAAATATAATTTAGCAACTAGAGATGCCCTAACAAAATCAGAGCGACAACTGCCAACACCAGTATCCCCGCAGCAGCTCCAACCATTCTAGAAGTCTTTGACTCCTTTTCACATCTGCGAACAAAACAAAATATTAATACTGGACTGCTGTACGGTCGCGCTAATAAGTCATGTCCCAGCTGTCATTACGTTTGTCTTGCTCTGTGCTGTATTAATGTCAGTCGGATGTTGAATAGGGTAGGTAAGTGTAGGAACATGTTTGTATATTTCACTCGATATGAAGAAACGAAGCTTAGATATTGCCGATGCCAATTATTGATCAACACATACTTGGTGCCAGGACATTACTTATTAGCGCGATTGTACACTGATACCATAGATGGTACTGATGGGGTTAACTTGGGACATTCTAAATAGATATGGCTCCATTTAACCACTAGAAGCCTATTTCATATCACATTGAGAAAATATGTTTCACCTACGTACTACCGGCTCTGTATTGTAGTGGAGAACGTCTGCCTCCCACCCCAGGTGACTCAAGTTCAATCCCACACTCAGGCATGAAGGTTTTTTCCATACACTGGGATAATTTCCTTTAACCCCTTCTGTACCGCCGATGTCTTTGTTGTATTCTTCTACCTATATTTACAAGATTTTGAGCAGTTTAAGAAGGATCTGTGGTAGTAATAAGGGTTAAGTGAGATAGTTGGAAGCCTGTTCATTGCTGGAGGCTATTTGTAAACTGAACAAAATAGTCTAATAGTAACTAGAGTAAATTTACAAAGACGTCATCGGTACAGAAGGGGTTAACCCATGGACTGCTAATAGATGGACAAAATAAAAGTTAAACTATTTACAAAGACGTCATCGGTACAGAAGGGGTTAACCCATAGACTGCTAATAGATGGACAAAATAAAAGTTAAACTATTTTACAACTACAAATAATAAGTATATAATGAAATAAATTATTATTATTTCTGGATAGTTTTGTATCCGTTTTGGTTCCACTTTCATTATAGAATAAAGTTATAGCGCGGTTCTTATTTAAGTCTCTATATAAATTAATAGGACTTCTTACAATGATTAAGGAGAGATTTGCACTTTAGGGAGTTTTTTTCTGGACTCTTTTCTCCCTCATGTTTAGCCCCATTGCTTTTCTAATTTTAAGACCTTCACCCCATTATTTTGATGATTTTAAGAACTTTCAACCCATTTCGGTTAATTTTAAGACCTTCCGTGCAATTTAGGTGTCTAGGCCTACTGTATTTTATCCTGGCGAGCCTGTAATTTAAGAGGAACCGGCTGTGAGCCGGGACATTTTTCAACCAAAACATTTACAAATTTATCTTGAAAGGGGTTCAAGGGAGTGTTATCTTAAGCTTGATGGATATCTAGTACAAAACTAAAAACCTCCCCTTAATTACTAATGAAACCGGGACCGTCGTCAAATCCGCCCAACTCTCCACTCCTCGGTCACTTATGCATGCTTCTCGTCCCGTAGACAGGTGTCGGCAGGTAGAAAGCCCACCACATGGTCCAATGCAGTCACAAGTCGCATCTTTGGGTCTCTAGAGGTAATACATAAAAATATATTAACTCCTTCAGCCATAAATAGTTACCTTACTGGCGAGGCGGCGGGAGCCCGGTATCATTGCCACTGCACCACACAACTGTCAAAACCACACTGCTGGCCGTTAGAATTGTCGGAGGAACCTGGGGTTGCCACTAACGGACAGATCTTCATCTAACTTACCGGACTTACGGAGCTCCATATGACGCTCAATCGCGTCATAAACTTATTGGAGAGGCATGTAGACAAGTCCATATGACGCAATCGCGTCATATGAGTTTTTGGTCATAAGTTCCATATGCCGCTATCGCGTCATATGAGTCGCAAGCAGTTATGGGCCAATTTTTAAACTACTTTTCAGAACTTTTCAATATTCACGAAAATCGCAAGTTTAATTATATAAAGTTAAACTTATATTCTTGACAAATAGTTTGAGACACTTACCTTCATTAGTGACATGTACAGGTATGGCGGATCATGAAGTGGCTGCGACACACCAGTTCGAGGCGACTCACCTGCTTATGGGGGGTGACTTGCTTTTTGTTATTTTTGTCCTTTTCTCTTTCTCTGGCTTGTATCCATTCAGCCAACTATTTTAAGAAGTTTAGCCCCATCTAGGTGTCTATTTCTTCCTGGCGAGCGATAGCGAGCCAGCATTATATAAAGAAATCCGGCTTAGCCGGAGAAATTTTTCTATCGAAAAATTTACAAATTTAGCCTTCTGTCAAACAAAAATAAAATATATGCTGGCTCACTCCCGTTCACCAGTACAAAATTGAAACTTGGATGTGGATAAAACTCTTAAAACAGTAGGCTGAATGGGGCCAAATGGACACAAGCCAGAGAAAGATAGAAAAGGACAACAAAAACAAGTCACCCCCCTTAATATTCGCGTTGTCCTTTACTCTTGTCCCAGTAGTGTGGGTGTTGTGGACAGCCAGGTCAGGGGGTCAAACTATTTGGGCTTAACATTGGAATATACATTACAAATACAGGAAAAAAACAAAAAAAACATACCATGGAATTTGTCCTATTATCACTTTCAAAGAAAATAGGAACTAATACCCAATTCAAACTTTGCAAATTCAATAATAAGACTAAACTTAATTAACCCTCTCCGACATAAGACTCAATTTTGAGCCTATTGGGGATACTTTAAAGCCTTTGTTACCATCAGGGGTATTTAGACACCTTTAGTTTTGTTACTTCAACCTCTGCAGTTGTCTTTGAGTTAGCTGTGGGCAGAACACTAATTTTGGAGAGGCAATTATAAGAGTGAGAGAACTATTTGTTATTGCTAATCTGGCAACCTCCGAGTCATAAATGCGTGAAAGGGTTAATTATATTGGCCAACTAAATATTTCCATTATAATCATATATATACTTTGATATGATAATTTAATCTATCCACAAAATATTTATGATACACTTTTTTATTTCCTATTTAGGCTAGAAATTATGATTTAAAACTTGCAAAACAAACAAGGGCAACACAAAAAAGACAACTTAACTTGCAAAACAAACAAGGGCAACACAATAAAGACAACTTAACTTGCAAAACAAACAAGGGCAACACAATAAAGACAACTTCTCAACTTTTCCAGACTCTACGAATTATTACTGCGTGTACAATTGAGTACGCTTACGAACAAGGTTATTGCCGAAATTATTTCCATGTACAGTCTGCCAAATAAGTTATGTCGCGGAACAGTATATTTCTATCAATAATTGGCATCGGCACTATCTAAGCATTAATTCATAGTTTTGAGCGAGATATGCAGCACACAGGAGAGCAACACTTATTGACAGCGGCGACACAACCTATTTGGCCAACTGTACACAAGGTTACCGGTACCTTAGGTTAGAGTAAATTAGCATAGATTAGTATCGTGGGTTAAATTATATTTACTATAATCTTAATTTATATTTGCAGAACTAATTACATAGCCTACACATTTTCCCGAGTAAATAATACTCAAGGTTCTTACACAGTCCACCCTTGGGTAACGCGGGTATATCGTACCGGCCCAAGGCCGTGTTAGGCAAACACGGGTTACATAAAGCAAAGGTTATATGGGAAAAATTCCATTCGTTCTGGCCACTTACCCAAAGTCCCCTATTTTGACCATTTACCACCCAATTTATCTATTTATTTGTCAGTATTATTACGTTGGCAACATACCTTCATACTAGGGGTCAATAATATATCCAATTAAGACCATTGGTACTATGAAATGCCATTTATTTGATACTAAAACAATGCTGCTCAGCTGTAGTTCAACAATAACAAACCATATGTCGTCTGCGTGTGAGGCAGGCGGCGGCAGCTTGGCTAAACTTGCCAACAATCTACCGCTTTCATTAGAGTTATAGTTTAATGTATTTTTCTTTGGCTTTTACTATTATAAATATTATTTGGTAAAATTAAATTAAATTCCATAGAGTAAATAATAATAAAATTGTATTGCATACAGAAATAACTCCGGTTTAGACACAAGAACACACAAACTGACTCAACAATAACACAATATTTCGGTACCTCTGAAAATCAGCTGATGAATCGGAGTTTTAAATTAACTTGCATTGAAAGTACAGTATATTCGTCGTATAAGGCCATCCATGCTTTTGGAGGGTTACCCGAGGGCAGACTATTTTATTTCTCAAAAGTACCAACATAATTTCTCTACTTAAAACTAATACTGTACATTACAAAATGTAGTTATTGCACCAGCACTATAATCTACACAGGAACTATCTAATTTTAATTCTGTCTAGGAACATTTACTTTGAGACGGTGGGTTGCCATGGTCAACAGATAAGTTTTGTCCTAAAAATCTACAATAATTGACTGTTTCAAGCAAATGCCGACCGACTGGGTTGTGGAACATCTGCCACGACAAAACTTTCTCTAGCGAGGTTATAAATGGGTAAATAAACCTGAACTAAGTCCATATCATGTAACTGGTTACTATTCAGGCCAACCTCATTACTAAAAAAATTCAAACTAAAATAAACCAACACTGTACTTATCTAAAACCAGGATTGTGTCCATCCAAGCTCTGTTTTAACTTCGAAAGGTTCAGTCTTTTAGGACAGTAGTAGTAGTAGTAGTAGTCATCTTCTCTGCAAGGTTCCAACTTCAGCTGTACCTGTGAAGATACTTGGATTACAATAACACTTACATTTATAAAAAAGTGAAAAGGAATACCTTGAGATAGTTCGGCCATATGGAACGTATGTGAAGCGAGAGAATGACTACATATAACAAGGTGGAAAGACAGTGAGAGGTAGGCTACACCGAATGAGAGTTGGAAGGACCGAGTGAAGTACTGTATATGAGCGAAGGCAGTGCTGGATAGGAGAAGAGGCGTCGACTGACTGGGGACAGGTGCATGGGAGCGTTTCGTTCGTGGCCACCCCTTAGGGGATCACTGCATTTACCGTTAAGAGTATAACTTATCTAAAAACAACCGTATAGAATCATTTACAGTCTTAGGACTGCGAGAATCGCGAGGGTATATTAGTGGTAATTTTCAGAAGCTATAAAATAAACCATTTATGATAAACAAATATTGATTGGATTTTTTGCACAAATGCATGAATAGTATATAGGCTCTACTGTTTGGCAAGTTATTAAAATATTTAGTCCGCATCAATATAGATATTTCATTTGTTTTGCAATATACTGTAATTTTAAATTTGCATTTCCTCTTATATTGGGATAATCTAGAAAATAAAATTGTTTGGTTAGGCCTATGCATTGATAATTTTTGCTCACCATGTACGGTCACGCTAATAAGTCATGTCCTAGCTGTCATTACGTTTGGCTTGCTCTGTGCGGTATTAATGTCCGTCAGGTGTTGAAAAGGGTGGGTAAGTGTAGGAACATTTTTTTATATTTCACTCGATATGAAGAAATTAAGCTTAGATATTGCGGATGCCAAATATTGATCAAAACATACTTGGTGCCGAGACATCACTTATTAGCACGATTGTACCGGTACCTACTTAGCCTATATATTAGACAAACTAACATTTTGAATGACTTAATAATACGCATACTTATATACTTTGAATCCACATGCCTAAATTATGAATAAACTGAAAAACTTCAATAAAGTTTTTCAGCCATTTAAGGCAATTATTATATATATATAGCCTAGTGGAATTTTGTTACGGTTATATAATACTAACATAGGCCTAGGTTTATCTTTCGATATTTAGAAGTTACATGTAGATTATTATTGTGGGTTAAAACAGCGATAACTTACGTGTATCGTCTCGCGGTAGTGGAAATAGCGTTTGACAGTCAACAGTAGTGGACATTATAGTCAAAGGCAATTTATTTAATTAGCCTAACCCTTTTTATTAACTAGACAGATTATATTTAGATTTTATGAAGCTTAGGATAGATCTGTGGTACTTCAAACCATTGAGTTTTGTATCCTTTTAAGCACTAGACTTGCCTCCTAATCTGAATAGTTACCTTTCTCCCCCCCTGACATTGACACTAGGTTAAGCACCGACGCTAGGTATAGTACGGACGCTAGGTATAGTACCAAGGTATAGTACGGACGCTAGGTTTAGCAAGAGATGCGACATTGCGGCTAAGAGACTGCAAAGTAGTAGAAAGTAGTACCCCACGAAAGATTAGAGTAAAGTTGGTCATGGAATAGAGTGAACTTAATTAAATTAACTTCCTAAAACTTAAGCGAGTACCCACCCCTAAAGTTCACACGACATTTGCAGTACCGGTACCGCGAAACTGTTTTAACCCACAATAAGCTATGTATACAGTAGAGCAAGATTAATTTGATCATGATCAAATTATCATTGAAAATAAAGAAATTTCATAATCTTTCAGTGTTTAGTCATAATTGAGTTAACCTATAATCCGAGCAAAATGGTTTATATACCAGTACTAAATTATAAGCATTTGTTCACGCTTTCAAAATTTGTCCTTTTATTTAAAAAAAAAAAAAAAATACAAATAAAATTCAGTATATTACAAATAGATTTTATGAATCCATAGGCCTACGGTAACTACAAATAATTCTACATCGATTTCCAGCAATCTAAAATATAATACCTCCATAGAGGAAAGGTTAATCTACGATAATGGGCTATAATAATAATAATAATAGTTTTTAAAGCTAGCGCTAGCTAAGGATAGCTCAATAAGGCCGATTAGGTGTATTTCCATTGGGGTCCTGCTGAGGCTTACTACTACCCCATCCCTTTGCTCATGAGGGATGGTAACGACTCAGTGCTTGTGAAAAATCTTTAATGAGCCGAGCGTGGGCGCGAACCCGGGCCTTCTGGGTGGAAGTCCGAGACGTTAGTCACTACACCAAGCGAGCCGCTATTACAAAACTCATTTAATTTAAATAAAATAAATATTAAAGAAATTCGAAAGCAATATAAGGGTTAACTGCACCACTACTACTCCTCGATAATGGGATTCCTGTCTCAGGTAATTATTTGTTGTTGATCTTACCTTACTCAAGGGACCCTACAGATGCACGGATAAGTGCTACTTTTCTTATTTTGTCTATTTGATTGTCACCCCCCTATAAAATTTTCAGATTAGGCCCTAGTTATGTCCAGCCAGTTCACAGAGTCCATAACAATTTGTTTACATGCTAGGCTCCTCCCAGAAGTTCCCGGATGTTCATTAGCCAGTCAGAGTGGAGCTTCACCTAGTGATTTATTTTCCCAACAAATTATGGTATTATTCTATAATTGCAAATAATAATTATTACATTATATATAATTATAATTACAAATTATTATTGTATTTAACAGGAAGGTACGATGAGGTAAGTGATGTGGTATAGGTGGCAATATGCGGAAATGGATTATAAGGGCATTCTGCCCCCCTCTTACCCCCTTACGAAAATCTACGGTTATTCACTCCACCCCAACTGGATTTCTACCGTTTTACCCAACCAGCAGGGGTGTGGGGGCGGCAGCCCCCACCCATAATACTAGGTTAGGTTAGGCTAAAGTCTCTCTGAAACATTGTAAATCTGTGTCACATCTAGAGTGATACTTTTGTCAGAGGGGGGCAGAATGCCCTTATAATCCATTTCCGCATATTGCCACCTATACCACTTCACTTACCTCGTTGTACCTTCCTGTTTAATATAATATTTGTTTTAGCTCTTATAGGTGCAATTATAGAAATTTACCCAAATTGTTATTATCTTTTACAATAGTCTCTTCCAGTGTTTTACATACGGTCTGAATTATTACGTTCTCATTTCTCTACAAATAGTTTTGGGTACATCGATTTGTAACAATACATTTTAACTTGTACCCACAATGCACTTCGCCTGTGAAGTCACTTTCAAACACAACCTCCTTTAAGGCCTCATGCCAGGTTAGTTTTCTTCACATTTAGGGGTATTTTTGGCGGTATTTCTCGAGTATTTTTTTTTTTTTTTTTTTTTTTTAAGAGACAATGAACGGAGGAAGGAAAAACACAGATAAAACAAAAAGGTCCATGTGCCTAAAGGCATCCTCCATTCATAAAATGTTTGTAACAACTGGATTTAAACATTTGTTGATTGTAAGTTTGTGGAAAGCAATTCGAGGGAAGTGAATTCCAAAGAGTAGTAGCTCTGGGGATAAATGAATTCTGATAAGCAGAAGTTCTGCATTGTGGAGGAGAAAGTGTAAATTCATGGGCGCTCTCAGCTGCCCTAGTTCTACGGGGAAAGATGTGGAGAGGCGGCACAATCGAAGCAAGTTCCGGAACAATTGCTGTGAAAATATCTGTAGAATAATGCAAGGGATGCAACGTTTCTTCTTTGGTAATGTAGGAAGGTCCTGTGTGATTGCAGGGTTATTGATTAATCTAATAGCTTTATTTTGAATTTTGTCCAACTGCCTCAATGCAACCACTCCACTTCCACCCCACAGAAGTGAACAGTAATCCATCTGAGCGGCATGACTTTTATATATTACGGCCAACTGCTCGTCAGTGAAGAATTCTCGAACTCTGTACAGGAGTCCCAGTTTTTTAGAGGCATTCTTAGCAATGCTTCTAACATAATGTGTCCAACTCAAGTTAGTAGTTAATGTTACACCGAGAATGTCAATACTAGGGGAAGTAGGAGTATGGCTATCTTTCTTCAATATATAACCGTAAATAGACCCCAAGGGCTTGCATTACATTCCATGTCAAAAAGGCCAATTTCGCCCATTATATAGACATATCCTCAAGCCCCCCCCCCCCCCCACACTCACGTATGTTAATGCTTTGTAAGTGTGTATTTTCTATTTAAAAAGTGAGGAAAGCCCTATTTATTAGCATTTGTATTAATAATTGTAATTCCGATACCTCAACAATCTAGGGGAGTTTGGGAATGCGGAGTTTCGAGTGGGGTAAAAATATGGGTATAGTGGAAATAACTAAAAATGTAGCCTAATAAATACAATTGAAAAAACCCAAAATTTTTGAAATCAGAGCCAAGTTTTGGCCAATTTTCAGAGTCCAAAAAGGGCAAAACCCATAATACTAAGTTAGGTTAGGCTAATGTTAACTCCATAATACTAGGTTAGGTTAGGTTATTTGGTTAGGTTAATGACAAAACTTGGCTCGGATTTCATGGATTTAGTGGGGGTGGCAGCCCCCACCCACAATACTAGGTTAGGTTAGGTTAATGTTAACCCCATAATACTAGGTTAGGTTAGATTATTTGGTTAGGTTAATAACAAAACTTGGCTCGGATTTCATGGAGCGGGGGTGTGGGGGCAGCAGCCCCCACCCATAATACTAAGTTAGGTTAGGCTAATGTTAACCACATTATTATTGAGTTTTTCAACAGTGAAAAACAAGAAAACCCCAGCCAACTTTCAAAATGAAGTTACTGTGATTTTGGACTCTGAAAATTCGACAAACACCAGCCAAGTTTGGTCAACACTTTGGGGTTTTCTTCACCTGAAAAAGGATGAAATCAGAGCCAATTTTTTTCTAATTTTGCCCTTTTTGGACTCTGGAAATTGGCCAAATCCCACCCAACTTTTGCCAAAACTTGGCTCGGATTTCAATTTTTTTTTTTTTTTTAAATTGTATTTATTACATTTTTAGAGTTATTCCCATAATAACCCTATTTTTACCCCAACCAAAACCCAGCATTCCCAAACTCTCCCCTAGATTGTTGAGGTATTACAATTAATAATACAAATGCTAATAAATTGGGCTTTCCTCACTTTCTAAATAGAAAATACACTTCCAAAGCATTAACATACACAAATCAAATAAATTAAACATAAAATAGCAGGAGTAGTAGTTATGCAGAAATACCCAATATAACCGTCACTAAACAAATTTAATCTAATATTACTCTTGACCAAAGCAAAGTTAGTTTTAAAAGTTTGTTTGATTTTAAAACCAAATTTAAAGTATATAGGCCTAGCAATGAAAATTAAACTAATGCAAATTTAAGTTCACAAGCAAAGCAATGATAGCCTAATTGAAGCGATAACTATTAGTATACCGGTATTAATTGATCAGAACCAAGCACACTATTAGGCAATTTAGCAAGTTCAGGGTATACAACCCTTTTACAGCTTATCGTTGGAAGTAGGCCTAATTGAATTATTTAAAAATTACCCGTGAGGAAAGTTAATGTATTATTTATCAATTAGTTTGTTTTATATAGGCTAGCCTATATACCGGTATATAATTTACCCCTGTAGGCTAGCCTACATTAGATACTTAAGAATAACGTTGAGTTTAGGAATGTAAGCTTATGGATTCTCCCAGGGAAATAGCCTACTGGTAGTAAATTTAATAAATATTGTAGCCTATATGGGCCAGATTATACAATAGCGGGGTATGCACCCCAGAATGTTTCGCATTGCAAGTTCTGGTAAATTACCGGTACTATAGCGAATCTATTGGTGCCTATTTTCCCTGATAAATTGTTTCTCGTAACGCTGCACTAATGTCGTTGAATAATGTCGTTAGGACAAGAGACTGAAACTGCACTTATGTGTGGAACACTCAGTCTTAAAATTTTATGTATGTATGTATGTATAACTCTACAGTATTCAGTATCCCTTACCGTAGACTCTGACCTCCAGGATTCCCATTGTATTCCAAAAGCTACGGTAATAAAGCAATATTTAACGAGGCACCGAGACGCGGACACAGATGTAAACAAACATCGAGTGTATTTCGAAACCTACCCAGATGGCTTCGGTTTCTAGATTTATTTAATATATTTAATATATTTTACTACTCACCAAAAATATTACGCTATTATGGACTGACAATACAATGTAATTATGCGTTTTATTGATGGCTAACAAAATACTTGAGTAAAAGATGTCTTCATCCAACCATTCGAACGTTTGTTTATTTTTTTCAGAACGCAGTCTAATTTTGTTAGGACTCTTCCAGGCTAATTATCTAACAAAAGGTGAGCTTCAGATATTATAAAAGAGGGCTAACCTGTCCGCTATCACCACGCTCATGTTTATATGCCGAAGTAAGCCAAACCTTAAAAATACGTTTGAAAAGGTGTATGGTACCGCCTTAAGCGCGTGTTTTAAATATGTTGTGTACTCTTACCACATTTTCATACATTTATATAAATATTAAATATATTTAAGTGTTGATTAGATAAATTACACTTATAATAAGCAATTCTTTTAAATTGCTATACAAATCAAGTACCGGTAATGAACGGAAGAAAAAAATATATTCTTAGTCTATAAGGGAATGATATAATAGAGCAACACGTGAAATATAGAAAATGGCTATATAAGAGTAAGTTTAAACATTATCAGGACTGAAATATGATAATTATGCGATTCATGTAAAAAAAAAAATAATAATTCCATTCTAAAAGTCGTGAAATTATTTATTAAATTTTATATAAATCATAATCCCAGCCGGTTTTCAGTTGACAAATCCGAATATCAACAAGGCGGCGGTGTTAGAGCCTGTTTTTAACCACCTGTTTATTACAGCCTTCTCTACACTTTATGTATATTAACTAAGGTTTACAGTCTGGTAACAATGTCATTGTCCATAGTAAAAGGTAGGGAATATGAATGATTAGACACCGGTACCCTCTTGTGATTGTGCTGCCATCGTGAGTGCGCGGATCACTACCGCAACCGACATCACTTCCCCCCTTTACTTCTATTCTCTGCAAGAGGTATGGACTTTTAATTAATCTAGGGCAATATGTCCTTTTATAACAGGTGGCTTTGATATCTAAATCCACGGCAGTGTCTATTAGGCACAGGTAAAATAATGGTAAATTTCTATAATTGCACCTATAAGATCTAAAAAATATATTATTTTATTTAACAGGAAGGTACGACGAGGCAAGTGATGTGGCATAGGTGGCAATATGCGGAAATGGATTATAAGGGCATTCCGCCCCCTCTGACAAAAGTCTATCAATCTAGTGTGACACGGATTTTACATTGTTTCAGAGAGACATTAGCCTAACCTAACAACCTTACCTAACCTAACCTAGTATTATGGGAGGGGGCTGCCGCCCCCACACCCCCGCTGGTTGGATAAAACAGTAGAAATCCAGTTGGGGTGGAGTGAGTAACCGTAGATTTTCGTAAGGGGTTCAGAGGGGGCGGAATGCCCTTATAATCCATTTCCGCATATTGCCACCTATACCACATCACTTACCTTATCATACCTTCCTGTTAAATACAATAATAATTTGTTTAGCTTGTATAGGTGCAATTATAGACCAATACCAAAATAATAATAAGTCCAGGGGGTGAGGCAGACTGTATCCCACTGCCTAAATTTTAATTGAACCGTAAATATGGGAAAGAAGTTAATGCCCAAAGTAACCTACTAACCTCGAGCGCTATGTCAACAAATCGATGAAGTTACTCCCAAGAACGCAACTTTCCACAGAGTTATCTTTATATTTAGACTAATTAACACCTTATTGGCGGGTGGTAGGGTATTTTACACCGTACCGCACAGCGGGTTTTTTTTTAACCCTAAATAGGGTTGTTTCCGTGCTCATTTTCATGCATAAACAAGACAGAGCGTAAAACAAGTATCTATCCCTGAAAGGGCGTAAACAGAGCTTTCCAATGACACCTGAACCATCCTTGTACGACCACTGGTTCTCTTGCAACGATCGTGCAACACAAGTGCAAAAACCCTAAAATATGGTAATTTCCGTACATAATTACCTGTGTAGCAAGTGAGAAAGGGGGGAGAAGGGTGCAATACAGTTCAGTACGTCCACAGTGGTCGTGGGGAGCGGTCATAAGGTTACTACGCTCGTCCCACCGCTCAGCTCTCTCTCTCTCAGCAACATTACGTGTTGAAAATGGCGCTCGACAGCTGTTGTGCACCGTCACATAGTCCAAATTTATTTCACTCGACATATGTTGCGCGCCGCCAGTTAAGGGTTAATATTAGTTTCCCATTTCGGTTTAATTCTAGTTTCGCTTTCACAGCATACTCATAAATTTCTATGGCTACTTTAGAGTTGTCATATACCATACTTAATTCCTTATTATGTCCAAAGCGGCGGAAATGCATTATAAGGAATTATACCTACTGTAAAAAAAAAAAAAAAAAATCTCCCCATATGCGGCACCATAGCTATTACATAATACTAGGTTAGGTAAGGTTGTTAGGTTAGGCTAATGTCGTTAATGTAGTTTATTATCATTATATTACGTCTTTTACCCAGCAAATTCAGCAATTTCCCTGATCTTCATAGTTGGTCGGGAAGCTTTGCCTTTACAATGGCGCCTCCATTTTGTCGCTGTGTATGTGAAACTAGAATTTTACCCCCATTTCTTGCTAAACGTAAAAATTATATTTGCAAAATGAAAATACATCAACACGGGAACGGTGAACACTAAGAGGTTTTGGTGGGCAAAGAAGAGGACCCTCTTAAGAGCGAAGGCCTAAAAAAAAACTTAAAAGGCCCCAGTAGCACTTAAAACAAGTGAAATGGTTATTGAGAGAATTCCCCTCCATACCATACTCTCGTGACTATTGTTGGGCCCTGGCATTATATTACCAACTATATGCCAACAGTTTTGAAGTCCAAACCAGAAATAGCCCTATATTTTAAAAAGTCTAAATCAAATTAGATTCAAAACTAGTCCATATCCATACCGATTTAAATTTTGTTTACCAAAACTAGCATATCAAAATAAATCAAAGATAAATAATTTCAAAGATACATGTCAAAACAGATTTTAAAGTCAAAACCAAACTCAAGTCCGAAGCTATATTGAACTCCAAACTAAAACCATGTTCAAAGTCCATACCAAATGTTTACTTACAAAAAATACGCAAACTTTATTTGACCAACTAATCTAGCCTAACTTTTAAAGTTCATAACTATTATCAAAGTTCAAAGCAATAAAACTTAAAAGCGTACAGATACTCACCACGAACCACGCCAGGAAAGTGGAATCCAATATCCGGTGCGATTTTACTATAGGCCTAGGGGGGCGCATTTTCGGCTTCCACGCATCCAACACAAAGCTACACCCTTTTCTGGTGTAAGCCTTCTTTCTTGGGTGGAGGGCAGTATTGATATTCAAGCACTATGTCACGGGCAGAAATCCGGAATTTAAAAGTAGTTTGAATCTTAGTTTAGTTTATCAGACCTTCTGGCAAGCATAAGCTATAGAAACTGCCCATTACAGTTTCTCAAGTATTTTTTGGTGGATACAAAATATGTAGAGGGAAAAAGGAGGATCCAGAACAATTTAAAAATTTAACCTCGGGGGTATTTTTTTCTAAAAAAAAAAAAATAGGTCTAGGGAGGAAAAATAGTGGGTCAATATTTACGAGTCACACCACAGCTGGAATCTCATTTCTAAGGGTAGTTTTGGGTTCCTATCATTCTATGCTTCATTGCTATATACTTTTTATCCACCGGAAAATAGCCTATTTTTTTTTTTTTTTTTTTTTTTTTTTTTTTTTTTTTTTTTAGGCCTAGCCTAGGCCTTTTTTTTTTTTTTTTTTTTTTAGCATTAACCTAACCTAACCTAACCTAAATGTATTTGGGGGCTATTAGGTTAGGTTAGGTTAGGTTTTTTGGTTAGGTTAATGTTAAAAAAAAAAAAAAAAACCCAAGAAAAAAAAAATAGGCCTAGGCCCTATTTTCCGGTGGATAAAAAGTATATAGCAATGAAGCATAGAATGATAGGAACCCAAAACTACCGTTAAAAATGAGATCCCAGCTGTGGTGTGACTCGTAAATATTGACCAAATAGTGTAATCAATTATGTTAAAGGTCTATTAAAATAAACTCAAGTACCACATAACCTAGTCTGAAACAGGCCACATTAAACTTCAAAAATGCCCAGGTGACGTGCCTTTTAATTAACACACCTTTTCAATAGTACTGCACTTTATGGCTAGGTTAACACTTTTTGCAGGACAATCGCCAATAATGTTAACAATTAAGTTATTATACCAGCAATAACAATCTAATCTTATTCTACAACAATCCGGTGACTAGCCTTTTCTCAATCACTTAACCTTCACTTTTCAAAAAGTCTCTAGAACTGGTTACACTTTCTTTCCAAGACATTAATGCAAATAGCTTTACACCTAACTCACGCAAATTAAATACAAAATCCGGTTATACTTCTGAAGGGACCATTATCGAGGCCCATCCTGCACCAACCTCCAGTCAATACTAGCCGGGTTCAACGATCATTCAGATCACGTAAGCAATGGTCGCGCTCTGATTGGCTGAGAGGAGGGTGGGTGGGGGGGTAGCATGGCACTCTCTCATTGGTCCGCGCACCTGTCTCCCCCCCCCCCCCACTTCTTGGTTTTCCTCTCCCCTCCACCCTAAAGACTCGTTTGACTGTTAATGTTTAAAGGGTAAAGTATTATGGACACTTTAATTGCCCTTTCCATACCTTCTTTTAACCCCTGTTAACTTTACATAGTATATAATTACATATTAATACAACATAATTTGCACTTCAATTACGTATATTTGAATTTAGCTCCCCCCTTCCCTCCCCTCCGAAAATTAGCCACTCATAATTTGAACTCATTTCGTACATTGACGCTATTTATTCACATCTCTGGCTATCATTAGACGATTTTACTCAGTTTAGGAAGGCTCTCTACTAATACAACAGGTCAATATTATCATAATTTACCTTTTCACTTCCACATGCCCTACCAAACAATCCACCCCCCCCCCCCTCCTTATCTCTCTCTCTCTCTCTCTAAGCCATTCTTGCATTTTAGCAACTATTTCCCTACATGTTTCCCTTTCATTATCCTTCTGGCTAACACTATACACTATTTTAATCAGCTTAGAAATGCTCTGTAGTAACAATAGAGGACAAAACTCTCCAATTTCACCTCCACTACCGCATATCCCTGTCCAAACTACCCCCCCCCCCCCCCTCTACCTCCCTAAACCATTCTCGCCTCTAAGTAACTTTACGTAATTGGACGCTATTTGTTCACCTTTCTGGCTATCAATAGACGATTTCACTCAGCTTAGGAAGGCTCTGTAGTAATAATAGAGGTCAAAACTATCCAATTTCACCTCCACTACCGCATATCCCTGTCCAAACTACCCCCCCCCCCCCTCTACCTCCCTAAACCATTCTCGCCTCTAAGTAACTTTACGTAATTGGACGCTATTTGTTCACCTTTCTGGCTATCAATAGACGATTTCACTCAGCTTAGGAAGGCTCTGTAGTAATAATAGAGGTCAAAACTATCCAATTTCACCTCTCCACTACCGCATATCCCTTTCTAAACCATCCCTCCCTCCCTCCTAAACCATTCTCGCCTCTGTCATTCTACGTAAATAAAAAATATTTGTTCACATTTCTGGCTATCATCAGACGACTTCACTCGGCTTCAAAAGACCCTCTAAGACTAAAACGGGTCAAAACTATTATATTTGACGTCTTCATTCTTACATATTCCTTTCAAACTATTACACCTCCCCCTCCACCCACCCACATACCCCCACCCTCCTTTCCTAAACCATTACCTGATATGTTTTTAACTATTTCCATACATTGACGTTATTGTTATTATTCACCTTGCTAGCTATCATTAGACGATTTTATTCAGCTTAAGCAAGCTCTCTAAGAAACAATGGGGGTCAAAACTATCCTAATCTACCTATTCACTCCGACATTCCAAACTACCCCCCCCCCACCCCCGACCACAACATTCCAAACTACCCACCACCCCCCTTCTTATCCGGCTATTTATTATGAACCCCAGCTGTACCGGCGACGCGTGTTTCATATATCTGACTTTAGTTATATTTACATGATTTTATGAAGCTTAGGAATGATATATGGTAGCTAAAAGGATTAATTGAGAGAGTATGTAGCCTTTCAATGGGTAGATGTCCTTCCTATACTTAGTACAGGCGAATAATAATTGCCAGCCTATGATGAAAAGGAAGTCACCGGTACTGCACGGGTTAACACCAACCCACCAATTGACCACTTTAGAGTTTCGTTCTATAAGGAAGTTGGAGCTGTAGACATCGATATTTAGCAGAATTACCCGCTAAAATATGATTGTATTACATTTATAAAAACATAAAACCCAATTCAACATACTCTTTAGCCATCAGAAACCTACATTATTGTTGTATTTCTATTTACAATCGATGTCTACAGCAGCAACTTCCTTATAGCCTGAAACTCGCAAGTGGTCAATTAACTTACACATACATCTGATTAATGAAATGCAACTAATGAATACATGTCTCACTCTAAGGATTCGAACCTAGGATACTCACACCGAAATTCCGCGCACTAACCATTACGCTATCGAGACTTTTCAAAATCAGTCCTTAAACAACTTCTCCTTTTAAGTAATTATTATTATTTATACAAATTATACAGGCCCACCCTTGTGATACTTTTCCTCTTAAAAATACGCTTCCCTACGGACACCCCTATATATCCTAATATTTACAAAAATATACTACATTGCATAATTATGTGGTAGCCTATGCTGCCCTGGCAGTGTCATGTGAAGAGAGCATGGTCAGTGTAAACATAAGGCCATAATTAATCTTCAGACTACCCTTCCATCACTTATTACCGTATTTAGAAAACTTTCGTTTTCTTCAGTAAGCTGTGGGAGGGGGTGAGAGACAAAGAAAACTTCAAATTGTGATGGGATACTCGTAAAAAAACACTGTTCACTACTCACGCCAGATGCGTGATGATAATCCTGAGAACTAATTATCTATGACTTGCAAATATTCGGTCTTTTTGTTTGCCAGAAACATGTTATGAAAGTGTTGTGATGTGTACATAATGTATTAGAAAGTTTCAGATAAGTAGGCTATCAAAGAGAAGATATTTGTCTGAATTTTTCGAACACATGTCCTTAATCTAGCAACTATTTGTGTGATGGTTGTGGACGAATATCCATGGTCTGCAGCCATCGTAAGACTTATTGGCATTCTAACAAAGATAATTATATAATTTAGGGTCTACATAAAAAAAAAACATTCATGAGTGACTAAGAATTATATTGATCCTCGATGTTAAAGCGGTTAATTAAGACTAACACATACCTCACCTGTAAAGTCAGTGAAAATAGGCTAGCCTAAACAGACCTCGGATGCGGAAATACCCTGAGCCGAACAGGGCAAGTGGGATATCTCTATTGGTCTAACTGGTAAGGTGTCTGCCTCACACCCAAGGGTCGAGAGTACGTGCCCCCACCAGGGCATGATATTTTCGTGAGGCTATTTCCGCATTTAACGAAGTTTAGGCGTGTTGGTAAAATTGTTCAGATGGTTGAGAGTAAGATCGGAGCTCCATTAATCCTCTTTCGGGTATGGTGTAAAAACCGATCCCCACACACCAACTCCCACTCTCCCACACCACATAACCTCAACTACCCCTCCTCCTCCATATCACCCCCCCCCCCCCCCACACACACACACAACATCCACCACAATGCCCACAACACCCTCATACCACTATCACCACAACCTCCACAACTTCCATCACAAAATCTATCACCACAATGCCCACAACACCCTCATACCACCACCATCACCACAACCTCCACAACTTCCACCACAAAATTTACAACCAGCACCAACATCCACCACCACCAACGAACACACACAACGAAACACAATATAGTAATATTATAATAACAATAATGCTTTATTCCAGCCTCACACAGTACAGAGGGGACCATACTGGGGTCCATATATATAGCTTACAGTAACATAAATATACATAAAATTAAAAAAAAAAAAAATAATACCCACCTTGCTAGTATGTAGTTCACAGCACTGCCTCAACCAAATACAGTTACAACATAAATTGAATCACAAACCCGCATCGCACTCATTTGAATGAATGAATACTAAAGACAAAACTAAGACACACTTCAAAAACACCACAACATACATACATACAAGTTTAAAGATTGTTTTGTCCACAGAGAATGTGGTTAGTCTCACGTCCTAAAGCAAAAATACACGCCATTAAGACGGGACAGACGGAACGCACAAGGAGACAGGTTATTATACTCATACACAAAAACATTCCCTTCACTAACACAACACAACACACCAAAGCAACTCACACAATGACAACACCGGCCTTATAAATCCAACCCATACAAATAAAACTACACACCACATACAACATAGTCAACACATACATAGCACCCACTGCATCATGCTCACCACATTACACAACGTAACAATTTATAATATCACAATCTTTTACATGATTTTGTGAAACACTAAGTTCAAGAAAAGGTCGAGTCATTTGATCACGTACAGTTATGGGGGCACCAGTAGCCAGATAGATTACTTCTTGGTGAACAGGGGAGACTGGAAGTTTGTTTGGGATGTAAATCAAAGCCTTCAACACTGTACCTCAACACACACTCATACAAAAAATACTTAACACCACACTACACAACAATGACAAGATGACAATGGCGATGGGCTGGTCTATCAGTGAGAACTGAGCGATCTCTGCCATACCCATAGCTTACTCTGACTGTTCCTTTTACTTATATATCTTCTAGATCTCGAGTGACGGCGTCTCTTCCGTGGACTGACCTCCCAATCTACCAAGATTGGAAGCCAAAGCATCACATTTTTCCCTTGCCCCTCAACTTTCTCTTCATAATTGCTGAGGGGCACAGGGCCCTGGGTGGGGCTTTGGTTTCCCGGGCGTTTCCGCACCCTCCTCAGCTCCCCGCCATGGAGTGGCTTCGGTCACCCAGGCTTTATTGTGGTCGGCAGGGAGGGTTCTATGTGGGCGCTCGGTTATGGCCTTGGCCGTGCTCGGGGCCTTGGGGCTGTTCGGCCAGGCAGCTTGGGGAACAACAACAATGACAAGAAATGGCTCACAAACTTCATCTCTGGCTGACATGGACACATCACCAACAGGAACCATACATCCAAAACATATAAACTACCCAACGGCGTCCTTCAGAGAGCAGTCTTATCACCAAAAAATTTTACCTTTTCCTCCACAATCTCACACAACCTAAACCGACACATGAAACGCACATCCTTTCATATACAGATGACCTCTCCATCACATCACAACACCCCAATAACGTACAAGCAACAAGCCACCAACAACATTACCTTCTGCAACTAGAACAATGGTTCCTACATAATTGTATGATATTTTCACTCCCAAAAATCATCCATCACTTTGCTTACCCCAGACAGACACGAATCACGCTATCACCCACAAGTCACACTATTCAATAAACCACTCCCCCGAAACCAAACCCCTAAATTACTTTCTGTAACTAATGCCACACACATGACATTCACTCCACACAAAGAAATAAAATACACCAGAGCCTTACAAAAACTACATGCCCTCAAAACCCTCACAGGCAAGGACTTTGGCCAACAAACATAAAATTAATACTGTCCATATTTTACTAACACAATAATACATGAGCACAACAATGCACTATGCAAGCCTGGTCACACTACACCTTACACACAAACACAAATAAATTCATATTATCACCAACCCAACAATTAACTTACAAATAAACCTAATCTATGAAATCAATGAAACTAATGAATACATGTGGTAGCCTACTCAAAGGATTCAAACCTAGGATACTCACACCAAAATTATGTGCACTAACCATTATGCTATCAAGACAAACCACTCAAAACAAAACCCTCAAAATCATAACAGGGTGCACACAAACCACACACACAAGTCACATCCATGCAGAAACACAGATCCTCCCTCTGAAGACTTATTTAGACAAGATAGGATACAGTCCTAGCCCACAATCCACTTCAACCATGCCACCCCCTGACACATCACCCACCTCCACCTCGAGACATGAAACAAACACCTGCCTAATATTACAACCATATCTATACCAAAATTCCACCCACTCCAAATACCAACACACACAATCATATACACACATACCTTACCCAACAAACCATCAACAACAGTCCACACAACACTATCCGGGCGGGTGCCCAACCCCGAAAGGAGTTGAAATACGGGAGCTATCCCCCCGCCAAAGGCGGCTTTCTAGGGCCTTTCCTAGCTGATGCTGAGAGGATTGGGTTCTAGTCATGTGGTGATGGGCTGGTCTATCCGAGTGAGAACTGAGCGATCTCTGCCATACCCATAGCTTACTCTGACTGTTCCTTTTACTTATATATCTTCTAGATCTCAAGTGGCGGCGTCTTTTCCGTGGATTGACCTCCCTACTGCCAACCTAGAAGTTGGCAGATTGGGAGCCAAACTGTCACATTTTTCCCTTACCCCTCAACTTTCCCTTCATAATTGCTGAGGGGCACAGGGCCTTGGGTGGGGCTTTGGTTTCCCGGGCGTTTCCGCACCCTCCTCAGCTCCCTGCCTTGGAGTGGCTTCGGTCACCCGGGCTTTGTTAGTGGTAAGCAGGGAGGATTTTGTGGGGGCGCTCGTTTATGGCCTTGGCCTTGCTCGAGACCTTGGGGCTGTTCGGCCAGACAGCCTGGGGAACAACAACAACAACACTATCCTAAACTCTCCACCTCGAAATTTTTTATTAATGTCAAGATTAATCCAGCAGAAAACGCGCTTGCCAGAGAAACCTGAGAGTCACACTCGCACACCTCAGGTTCGGTCATCAACCATCACTACAAGATTGCAAACACAGAATAGATCCAACTTAAGATCCTTCTGGTCTCTGCTGTCAACATCCCACTGATTATAATTATACAGAACATTAAATAACTCCACTGCCCAACACTTCTCCCACACTGACATAATTTCAACATCACCTCACTTAGAGATCTCAGGACCCACCCGATAAAGGTGGTGGACTACCTGTACGCCGCAGGATTCACATAAAGGGCATCTTGGGGCAACAACAATTGAGACAGACAATCCAGACCGCCTTGACAAAAACAATTTGTTTACATGTTAAAAGTACCATACCTACTCACTGTGCCCATTTTCCCAAAGCCCCCTTTTTGATCCGTCTGCCCACCAAAATCCGACACAAATCACCCCTCACTGACACTTAACCTTAGTTTTCATGACTTAACAATTATACTGTAGGCATACAGTAGGTTGACATTTCTACTGCAGCAACTAACCTTTTTTTGTGTGTAGTGATGCGTAGCTCCGCAGTGTGAAATCACGGAGCCTCACTTGGCCAGCAGCTCTGGCCTGTTATTTTTGTCCGTGGTCCGGGTCAGCAGCTCCACTGTATTCACCATTTTCATGCCAGTGTAGCCTAAGCAGTTTTCGTTCACACGCTCAGTCCCTGCGCGAATATAAAAATGCTTTGACAACTGTGCATTAACAGACGAGTAACTGTACATGGATTTCAAAATAAATTTCCAACAACATGCTCTTGTTTTCATATTACCATTTTATAGTAAATGCAATATTTACGCCTAAATACTGAAATATCGAGCTATTAATATTAACCGACTCAGTTATTAGGTTCTCAATATCTCGGACTACACGACCCACGGCATAAAGTGATCACCGATTATTTTTCTATGTGAATGAAAGAGACAAAAGACAGATCTGCTTGTAACAAGTGTCTCCCTCAAAGTTCAAAAGAGTGACAGAGCCAAATTCAAGGCACAGTACATTATAATCAAAATGTCTGGACACACACAGCTTGAAGTAGTTTAAGTTTATACGTCCTATGGTTAAAAGTGATCCCGGCCTAAACGACACCCAATCCTATGAACTAATACTCAACGCAGAGTTTGAGTAGAATAAAGAGCAACACAGTAATTAACACCCCCCCCCCCACACCGATTGATAGCACCAACAGCTGTGAGCAGCTCAATAAATAAAATGAAGGATGGAAAAGCTGCAAGGGGCTCTGGCATTGTCGTGGAGACGATAAATGACTCAGGTAACATAGGAATGAGACCGGTCACGGAGCTACATTAATTAACTCCATTATAAGGGAGAAGAGAATCCCGGATGTTTGCCATAAAATACAGTATATGCGTGAGTGAATTTGGGTCCCAAGTAAATTACTTGAAGATCTATACTGTACTGCTATCTTTATATTTATCGCTAGTGAAACACAATATTGTATGCATGTATGTATTTACTGTAGGTATATATTCAGGCACATACCCCATAGCTGGGGATGGCCAACTCCAAACAGAGCCTGAACAGAAACAACATTTAAAGTTCCAATTCTTAGGGTCCGGGAACACTTTCGCGTTCCCTCGACCGCTTCTCTGTCTCGTCGAGTAGGAGAATTATAGAAGGGGAGGAGGATTCTTAGCCTCCTCGAGGTCATAGCTTCTTTCAAAGAGAAAAGTCTTAAGTTGTCTCTTCAAGCACTCAACAGAACTTAGTTGTCTCATGGTCAGTGGTAGTCTGTTATATATTTGTGTTCTTTTATTTTATTTTATTTCTTTTATTTTATTTTTCTTTGTGTTCTTTTATTTAATAATTTTCATTTTAGTAAGCGTTGTTTCCACATAGCGATTTTGATAATTTAATTTGACTTTATATTGTCCTTGTCCCAATTTGGTTTGTTTAGTTTGCAAGTTTTACATTTTAATAACCCGTAGTGAAACACTATAAAAACACATTATCTTGTTGCTATAATGGGTAATTTGAGGGTTCACTGTAATATACTTTAACCAAATGACTTAGTCAGGGCTTCTCAGAGACTCACAGGGCTAACAAAATGTTGAATAGAAAGGAATGTACTGTACAGTACTGAACTATAAGTTCAAATATCAATATTGTACATCATATGATTCTAGTATGTAATTCACATTAGGCTGTTGGCTAATAGTTTATTATTATTATTATTATTATTATTATTACTATTATTATATTTATTATAATTGTTATGTAATTCAGCAATATTAATACAGTACAGTATTGTAATACTAAAGAACTACTAATAATAGCAGGATTATGAATTCAATAAGCATGCATTATAAGAGGATACTAATGCAGTACATTAGTAATCTATACAAAAATTAAAGTCTGAAGTTAGTGGATATGTAAAGATAAAGGACTGACCTCATGGCGGGTGTCAACAACACGGATGCCCAGTTTTTCAGCCGCCACTACGATGGGCGAGATGTAGCCGCCGGGGAGGGTGAAGATGTGGCGCACACCATGGGACGCCAGCACCTCCGCCACAAGCTCCCCACCGTGACGTTAGCTCTCTCGCTCTACCTGGAACATGCACACAATATATATTCATCTCTATAGTGGGTGAAAGATGGGAACATTTATCGTCAATATTCATGGGCAAACTTTTTTTCACTAACATTTATGAGATCTTTTACATTGGTATCACAATCTAGACTGAGGGTATAATTATAATCTATCTAAACTGAGGGTATATAATCTATCTAATCTATTCATTTCACTCCAAACACCAAACACCTCTCAATGAAATTAATGAAAGCATGTGATATGGATAGAGTCATGAAAGAAATACTATCAAGAGTAGTGGATGTTGGTGTATCGCTGAAAAGGGAGGGAAATGAGTGGAAGCTGCCTATACTGCTGTTTGCGGATGATACAGTTCTGATGAGCGATAATGAATGGGAGCTGCAGGGTCTGGTAAATGAGTTTGGAACAGTGTGCGAAAAACGGAATTTGAAGGTAAATGCGGGGAAGAGCAAGGTTATGGTCTTCGAAAGGGGTGAAGTCACAGAGTGTGAGGTGAAGTTGAACAGTCAGGCTATGGAGATCGTCAACTCTTTTAAGTATCTGGGCAGTGTGTTGAGTAAAGATGGGACTATGGATGAAGAAGTGCGGGAGAGGGTTCAACAGGGGAAGAGGGTTGTAGGAACGCTGAAAGCAGTTTGAAAGCTCTCTTGTCGCCCTTTCACGAATATATAATTGTATTGCGCTCTGGCTCTTGCTTATGTATGAAAAAGACATTGGAATTAAGCTCGTTTTTGGTAAATATACCCGCCCAGCACTACGGTCATGTAAACAAGCATGGGCGCTTTTTGAGAGTTAACTGGGCCACAATGAGTGCCTGGTCAGCGTGATACCCATGTTTTAAAGAGATAATACTCAGTTTTGTGAGGGTGATCCAGGAAAAATAGATGGGACCTCCATTTACTAATGATATCTCATGTATATCTGTTTTTTTTCTCCATGGGCCAAAATTTAGGCAAATAGGGTAAAACGTTGTGGCCTTCAGCGACCCCTAAATATTAATATTTCTTTATAAAACTTACCACACATTGTATTTAGCCCAATTGGCAACTTTTAGGAGGGTCAGGCTAAAAGAAATCAAAAGTTAAAAAATAAGAACCACCCTACTTATATACTGTATATACAGAGTATATATATATATATATATATATATATATATATATATATATATATATATATATATATATATATATATTATTCCCCTCTAACTGTTCGCCACGTCTTTGACTGCCCAGATACTGCCCGTCTGCGTACGGCTTGTTTTGATACTAAATCATTCACTGACCTTTTATCCGATTCTCCGTCATTTTCCTTCCCCCCCATCGTCCGTTTTTTGCGTCGCCTTATGCTCCTTTCAGTAATCTGATCTAATCCTTCGGGCCAGACCTACGAGAGTTCCGTATGGAGCTCAGTGGTCTGGTTAATCTGCTCTACATAACTAACTAACTATACAGGTATATATATATATATGTACACAGTAACACCTTGATTTTCCGGCATTCAAGCATTCGGTAACTTCAAACAACCGGAGGTTTTAGGGAAAAAAAAAAAGTCTTACCAGCATCATTTCATCATAACAAATAATAAATACATATAATATTAGGAAAAAACTACGGTATTTAAAAAGCACCAATAAGAAATATATATATACTGTATATCAAATATTCCATGGGTCTATGCGGGTAACGGCGACGTCAGTAGAACAAGCAACAACAACAAAAGCGCGGGAATAGGCCTCTCAGTCTTGCCCGATCGATCGATCCGTATATACAAACATTCTCATATAGGACATATTATACTCGATTCATCTCTATCATGCCGAAGATTAAGGCAAAGTCGGACAAAGTGAAAGCCAATAGTGACAAGAAGTGCAAAAGAGTGGTTCTGAGCTTGGAACAAAACAAATACAAATATCCAAACGAATGGAGAGGTGGATGATGCAACATCATCCACCTCTACAACTGTGGATGAGTGGCAAGCATCCACCCCTTGCTGCCTCTCCCAAAGCATCCACCTCATAAAGAAGTTTTAGATATTAACCTCTGAAGTGCGCATGGGGGTAATTGGAAACGTCCCCCTGTGCTGACGTATTTGAGGTGTTTCCGTCACTAAAATATTCATTGTGCCATTAATAGCATTAATACTTATCCATATGCGCCTATTATGGGTTGATTATAAAGGTATTAACCTGAAACAACAATAAAACGAGTGAAAACAGCGTTTGGATGGTCAAAATCGGAGATATAGCCCGCGAGTTGTATAATGTATGGGTGAGGCAATCTGCTTTCCCGCCAATTTCCCCCAAGGCCACTGAGACACAGTCGATCGATACTCTCTCTCTCTCTTGCACTCGCTTGCTATCAGTGATGACCACACCCTCCAATCGGATTTCTAATGATAGCACGAAAATATACCTCAGAATAAGGGAATAACAGGGAAAATAGGTGATAACTGAAGGAGAGGAGGAAAGTGGGGAAGGAGGGGAGGTAGAGGACTGAGATTTTGCATGGCCCAGGGGCCAAAAAAAAAAAAAAAAAAAAAAAAAAAAAAAAAAAATAACAAAATATTTTTTTTTCGATGTCAAAAGTTGATTTTTTTTTTCTCTGACTCTTAAGAGTCTCCCCGCAGTGCGCCGGGGGAACTCTTAAGAGTCTCCCCGCAGCTCCCGGGTTAACCCTCCAGCCCCGGCTATGTATTCAATATATATTCCCCGAAACCCGGGGGTTTTGGCCGGAAAAACGTCTACGCCTAGGCTACCGTCTCTTTGTTATTTTGACTGCTTCCGCATTCCTGTGCATCCCCAAGCTTAGATGTGTTTCGTACCTGTAGAATGGCGTTAAGTAGAGCTCTCTAAGTCAACTGGTTCACTTGTGATGACGATTTCCATGGAGATAACTTTGTGGCAATATCAGCCACTTTACACTACTTTTCGCTACTTAACAATAACATACAGGCACACACGAACAAGGACGCCTCTCCTTGTGGTCGGAGATGCGCGGCGTCGGTCCAGCCGGCTGTTGTTTACATGCGTCGGACGGACGCCTCGCACACCAAGCTTACAGGCTTTCAAGCTGCCGGAGCCTCAGAGCCCTACCGGGTTGCGCGGGTTTTTTTTTTTATGGGTGCCTCAGAGCCCTTCCGGGTCTGAGGGGTTAAGTGAGAAACCTAAGAAACTAAAAAGAACAAAAACAGTTTGATATTAGTGTTTCGTTTTGCTACTGTCAAAACTTTGAATGCGCTGCAGAACTCTCCCTCCCGATAAGGCCTAGACTTCGCATACAACGATACGCATTACGCCGCCGACAACAACAGCTGGACGCCTTTTCCAACTTCTACTGTAGGCCTACTTACAAATTGGCGAGTTGAGAACATTACTATTAAAATGGTATAGTTTTATGGTATATTGTTTATTATATTAAGGCTGATAATACAGATAGCCATTAGGGGGTATTTTCTTGGGGTTTATGGGCATTTATAGGAGTAATGTTCAACTAACTGGACTTTTCAATTTTCCGGAGGTTTCAAATCCCCCTGAGTGCCGGAAAATCGGGATGTTACTGTATATATATTTTTTTTTAATAAAATAATTTAACCAGACCAATGAGTTCCCCAAAAGAACTCTCATAGGGGTGGCCCGAAGGATTAGATCAAGATGGACAACTAATCAAGAAAAGATAGGTAGGGAAGGGAAAGAGGTGAACAAATCTAGGAAGGTGAAGACACGCAGAAATTTCTCGCCATTTCACCAGTTCAGCCGGACCATATGAGCTCCACATCAGAACTCTTATAGGGCAGGGCCGAAGGATAAGGCAAGAACTGCTACACTGCAGCATCAACCAAGAAGTGATCAAGGGCGAAGAACGAGAGATCCGGTCTAAGGAAGAAATTTTTTACCGCGAGATGCAAAAAAAATGCACTACTGAGGGGAATCGAGTCAGCTCGGCTGCACCAGCGACTGAAGAGACAAATCAGGTCAGGAACCAACAACCTAGCCAGGCCAGGGTGGGATATGATGTAGGCCGTCCGAAGGACAACTGATTCACCGAATGAGACAGAATAACAGAAGGGGAAAAACATAGAAAGAGGAATAAAAAACTACGCAAAATTAGTCAAGCTGACGACGAAAGCTCGAGGGGAGAGGGAGGGAAATAACCATAACCCTCCCCCATCAAGCTCCAGTTGCCGGCCCCTAAGCCCCCCAACCGCGACAAGGAGCATAGTATTAGGGGGGAATACTGGATATTAATCTAAGCGTGTACTTATAGGCTACCGTACCCAACTGCACTATGATAGCCCAATGATTGCATGATTGGAAGGGGTAACTGATGGGGCCTTAACCACAAGGGAAGGCCTCACTAGGAATTACTCCTGAACCTGAATACATTTGTAATATCACCAACCCACCAATTAACTTACATATATACTTTAGAAAAAACTTGGTTTGATAATCACATCTTTTATTTAATCTTCAACTTTCTCTGTATTAATTATAATTTATTTTCACTCGACAACAACTATTAATTATATTTTATTTTCACTCAACAACAACTATTAGTCATATCAAATAGCATAACTTATAAAGGTGGGAATCTCCTCATAGCCTGGACATTAGTCAGAATACAGGTACATTTGCACTTTTTTATAAAAGTTACAGAATTTTACTTATCTGTATCTCTTAATCCAAAAGCCCCAATGCCAAAAATATATATAGTACTGTATATAGTCCAAAAATGCACTGATAATCATTAAAGAAATAAGGATGTAACTACTGTACTGATCAAATTAATTACTATAGCAATATGATCTAATTATGGCATTCTATTTTTCTTTTCTGAGCATGGTTTTAACCACTAAAAATATATTGTCTTCATATAAATGCTAAAACAATACTTTGAATACCAATAACACAAACCTTACTAGTTTTCACATATTATTACCTATGAAACAACCATAATATGAGATATATTTATATACAAAATCATATCTAACTTTCAAGAAACAATGGTTTATCGAGTATTCAATGGTATTGTAAGTAGGCCTACACAAAATCAGGAATTTCATCTGGCCTGTGAAAATTTAGTGCAAAAACAAATCTTGGATCTAAACAAGTGTAATTGGCCAACCAGTAATATAAAAATCCAAAAGTATTTGCTCTAGGCCTCTCAAAGTTGTAGCCTACAACTCTATTCACATATTTCTTGTACACTTCTAATAGTTCTGACAGAGAGGTGATGTTCGGTCTATTCACTTGGTTAGTTTCTCCGCTTAGTCTCGGAAACCCGCGACAGGTCATCGATTTTCTGGTTGAGCAGGGCCGTGTTTTGGTCGACCCACTTGAGGGTGTCCATGTGAGCGGACAGGACCCGGGCCACAGTATTGACTGGGTCCAAGGCCTGCTGAGTGCCGCTGTTGTTAGAGTTGAGGTGATCGATCACTTTACATAAGTCGTCCGTCATCTGCCGCACCTGGGAGTCCAAGTTCTGTGAACAAGAATATATTTTAGCCATATTTAAAGGGCAAACAGATAAATGGGTGAGATTGAATGAAGCAATTTGAACCTTATTTTGAATGGATGAATAATGTGACTGGATGAAGCCTTGCACAGCAGTTTCCATCCAGCTGCTAATGTTTTTCTTGAATGGTAAACCATCAGCTATACAATACATGCATACATACAATGGTTTAACATCGTTGTCCATTACATACATTGTAACGGCTCAGACATAAAGTACAGTATCATAGAACCAAGAGGGCTAAGTAACTTTTAAAACATCGCCAGATCCAAACGGTATAGTAGTAGCTCTAGAGGGGTTCTTGGTGCAAAGCTGCACATGGTATTTTGCATTGCTGTACAGTGTATGTACTGTATTTATCTCCGAAATACTGTTGCAACACTTGGAACAGTAGTGTTTTGGAGGGCAAGTAACCTCGAGGGGTTGCATGACCTGTTGTTGCTTGATTTCCTTTGTACTCCTTTGTATGTACTCAGGCACATACCCCATTGCTGGGGGTGGCCGACAGGAGACAGAGCCTAAAAAGAAACAACATTTAAAGTTCCTATTTTAAGGGTCTGGGACCACTTTCGCGTTCCCTCGCCCATTTTTCTGTCTCGTCAAGTAGGAGAATTATACAAGGGGAGGAGGATTCCTAGCCCCCTGCCCCATTTACTGCAGTACAGTACAGTACATACATATAAATACTCTATATAGTATTCAAATGGAGATAAACTTATGTTTGCTTGTAATAGTTTCTAAATGCTAAGCAATAAAATATAAATTCAAATATGATATTTGGTTACTTGTTTGAAAACTGGATTATAACAGCCAAATTTCTCTCATATTTTACCTCTCCACTTCCACTCCATGGCTCTTTACTTCAGTTCTCAAATTTGATTGGACGTGTGTGGAGTGTCACAGAGATGATTGAGTTATAATTAAGCTACAATTACGAACTTGGGAACTGTCTCAAGGATAAAATCTTCTGAATATTACATAACAATGAGGCTTAAAGTACCGGTAAGTAATATCAGTCAGAATAATGCATATACTGTACAGGTCTCCTCGATTTACGATTGTGATGCGTTCCAGGAAACCCGATCGTAGCTCTAAATATCGTTTACCGAGACATAAATACATACACATACATAACATTTTAAGACTGAGTGTTCCACACATACGTGCAGTTTCAGTCTCTTGTCCTAATGGCGGCGTTCCAGGCAACCCTGTTAAGGGCTGCTTCACTTGTCAAGTTCTTGGATTTGAGATCGGCACGTATAGTCCGATCCCAGGTCTTCCTCGGTCCACCCCTTGGTGCAGCTCCCTCCACAATCACAGACCTGCATTTTTTCACCCAATTTTGTTCATCCATTCTCTCCACATGTCCATACCATCCCAGTCTACTTGTACGCATAACCTTGACTTAATGGGAATGTGTTCCTGGACCTGCCCAACCCCACACATACACACACTCATATACATGAAGATGAAGCTTGTTACTTCTGCTGCAAATAAATACCACAAGCTATACTATAGCTTTCTTCATCTTCCTGTAGTACCGTACCAGTACCGGTAACACATTGAACATACACATTTTTTTCTTTTTCTTTTTCCAAAATTGATGAGCAAAGCATAGGAGAGACAGGCCTGGTGAGTATCAATGTCATGCGAGTGTCAGGGACATAATTCCTTGACTAAAGCTAGACCCACGCTAAAGCTGCGTAGGCGAGTCTCTTTCCCGACCAAATGTCACTCAAGGAAAAAAAAATAAATAAAAGCAGAAAGAAATATGCATGTCTATCTTCATTTCCACTTGCTTAGGGGCCACAGCCAATCTCTGAAGCATGTGGGATATATTTCATTCATCATCATCATCTCCGACGCCTTGTTTCCCCCTGGGAAACCCCCGCTAGAGGATGGCCATGACAGAAACGTCTCCAAGCTACTTTGTCAAGACATGCCTCCCTTGCCCGTGCCACAATGCCCCTTCCACTACGTGGAAGTTTTTCTTCAAAATATTTTTCCACTTTCTTTTCCCATACCATAGGTGGTCTTCCACTACTAGCAGTTCCACTCACCTGACTCCCATATATCTTTCTTGGCATTCTGTCTTCATCCATTCTCTGAACATGACCATACCACCTCAAAGTACTTCTCTTTATCCACTCAACCACACCATTTAAGCAACAAATGGTTGTGTACAGGTTTGATACAGATTCATATACAGTCCATCCTCCTATAACACGACTATATGGGCGGCAGAGCCCCTCCCGCTGTAGGAATTCGTGCTGTAGGCATAACACTTTATATGGAGATAATTCTATATGGGTCTGAGCCCCACAATTTTGCCCCTTTTTTTCTGGATTTCTTGCTAAACAAACACCTATATTACCTACCAGATACCATCAAACCATTAACAAATATAAAAAAACATCACTTACCTTAAAACTAGTGAAGAAAAATGGGGTCGATCCGACCCTCACACTATATGAAATTTGCGCTGTGCGATCGCGTATACATACGGCGGCAATACGGCGGTAAATAAAAGTGATCGATCGGTCATAGGAAAGACCTAGAATATATTAGTTCCTAGAATATATCAAAATGTATGAATATATAATAGAGAAATTAGTTAAAAATAAATTGAATCTACAATATCATGGCTACAATTAACTGAATAAATGTACTATTTATCGGGACCCCCCCCCTCGTGTTGTAGGAACTCGTGTTATAGGAGGATGGACTGTACAGTAGGTGTATAGCTATAATGGCTAACAAATATACCTGTCTATCTCCTTTTTTAATTCTTTATGAATATGACAGGGTTGCCATTCAGCAGTTGGACTGTACTATAATTAAGTCCAGCCTTAAGGGGACAGTAGCTGTTTGGTCTAATAATTAATTTACAGTCAACCCTCAACTATCGCGCACAATTGGTGCCGAAAAATGTGAGTGATAGTCATACTGAATAAGTAATGGGGATAATTATAATAGGTTACCAGACCCCTTCGATCGTATGTTTACACTTATTTGCCTTTATTTATGGTACTTTTTCCACCTATCAGTATATCAACATGGACATGAATACTATTGAATAGTATAACATACATATAAAATTAATAATAATAAATAATACAATGTAATCGACCATTTCAATTACTGTACCTTGATGGGGTTGAGGGGGTTGATGAGGTTCCGAGGCTTTGGGTGGTCTATTGAGGACCACGCCGATGATTCTCTATGTCGTCCAGAAAGCCATCGAAAGAATCATCGGAATCAGAACCAGTAAATAGGACATCTGGGTCATCAAGACGGAGTGCGGGGCGTGGCTGAGGTTGAGGAGCTAGCCGAGCGTCGGCTTGCTTTTTGAGGAAATCGGTGATTTTACGCTGCTGTAGCGAGTTTGTGTGGGTGTGATATTGGTCCTCATACCCATCTATAGCCTGGAGAAGATGGTTGCACCTTGTCTCGCTGTTTATGGTCATGTCCTGCTCCAACAAATGACGTAAACGTCCCCCCAAACTGATAATTTCCTTCACGTCCGACATAGACGAGGTGACGCATTGCGGCGTCACCTCTGTGTTCCTCATCGTCCTCTTCATGGCTTTCTTCATCCAGCTGGTTTTCTTCATCCATTATATCTTCGGCTGTGATAGGTGGGGACCTTATCATGTCCATTATGTCGTCCCCAGTCGTCTCCTCAAACCCTGCACCAGGAACTTGACGAGCAGCTTCGGCAGCGTTTTCTAATTCTCGCTGCACACTCTGAGGCTCACCTGGTACTGCGACGCTCCGATCCTCAGGTAAACCCTCCAATGTATTTCACCATGCGTGATTGATTGTGGCATCCGTAGCATTACCCCAACATTCTACCACAAGATCAATTGCCTGCTTGACATTGTAACTTTTCCAATAGCTCAGCACCCTTTTCTCTGATTCATTATCACCCTCCACTAGTACTGTATTTCATCTTCATCCTCACTGTTTATGAGGTTCTGGATAAGGTCAACATCTTGGGTGGCCTGGCGCATCATGCGAACTGCCGCGTAGAGTAGGAGGCCTTAACCACAGAAATAACTTCCTGGTCTAGGGGCTGGATCAACGAGGTAGTGTAAGGGGGAAGGAACTCGACCTTGACATTGGGATTGGTGTCCCTCATCAGGGGTGAATGTCCGGGAGCATTGTCCAGCAGCAACAAAATGTTGAACCTTATATTATTCTCCTCGCAGAATTTTTTGGCCTGGGGTATGAATGCACCAGACAACCAGTCCTAGGAGAGCTTGGCGGACATGTAGCCTTTCTTAGAGGACAGCCAGGTGACATTCAGGTTGTCGATGTTGCAACCCTTATACGCACGAGGCCTCTTAGCATGGTGGACAACTGTGGGCTTCATGCGACACTTCCCCGACGCATTGCAAAGAAGCAGGGTAAACCCTTTCCTTGATCGCCTTCCTCCCCCTGACTTTGGCCAATTTCCTGGTTATGAAGGTCCGACGTGGCATCGTTTTCCAGTAGAAGTTCGTCTCATCCATGTTGAATATTTGGTCGGACGTATATTGTCCCTCCTGGATGATGTTGCGAAGGCTCTCTGGATACTGTCGTGCAGCCTCCTTATCCCCACTAGCCGCCTCACCGGAGATCTTTACACTTTTTACTGTATGCCGTGAGAAACTTATCCACCCAGCCCTTTGAAGCTAAGAAGATAGGGGGTTGACAATTTTTTTGTTTCTGGGCAAGGCCTACATAAATTTCTTTGGCCGTAGCCATAATTTCTTATGTGTCCACTGCCAGGTTATGTTTGACCAGCCTATCAATGTATCTACCCAACAATTGTTCAGTTTTCAACAGAAGTTGGTTGCGACTACGCAAGGCATTTGCCGAGGCCGTGGATGGGGCAAGGCTCATATGGGCTAGGATATGGTCCTTTTTCTTGTAAATGCCCCTTATCGTCGACTCATTCACCCCAAACTTTTTCCCTACATTTCGTCCACTATCACCTTTATCGATCATTTCTATCACTTCCATTTTCTGTGCATATGTTAAGTTTATAGGGTAAGACGGGGTAATTTCGCCGCGGCGCTAATAATTTGTATTCAAACGCCGATATCTCCGAAACTATTGCATGGATTCGGCTGCAGTTTGGCTTAGGTTGTAGAGCAGTTTTGGTTTAGGTTGTAGAACAAGTTTGGCTTAGGTTGTATAGCTAGTTTGGCTTAGGTTGTAGATCTAGTTTGGCTTAGGTTTTGTTGCAGTTTCGCGGGGCCTGGAGCCGGGGCTAGCGGTGCGTCTGACGGTATGGTCGGGTGTGAGTGGGGGTGTTTGTGGGTGGTTTGTATGTGTGTTTGTTTGTTTGTATGTTTGCGTGTGACACAGTGTTGGCAGTAGCCGTCAGCTGCTGCCTGGTACTTTGTACTAGCAACCTACACGCCGCACCCACACGAGACACGTGCACACCTGCACTAAATACTTCCACACTCGTAGGCCTAATAAATACGTCCACAACCGCACTAGACACGTCCACACCCGCACTACATGTCCACAACTCCACACCTGCACTAGACACATCCACACCCGCACTAGACACAGTGGCGCCTAGGCCTACACGTGTGACACACCTGCATCTCTGCCCGCCCTGTTCAGTTGTGTGTTGTGCGTGCTACGTTTTTCTATTGGCATGTTTAGTGTCAGTTTGGGTTTGTGAATGTTCTCATTGCTTTTACCTGCATGCTAGTGTTTTGTCTGGCCATTACTCATATAATGTTATCTAGTTTACTAGCTAGATGATGCGTAACATAGGTCGCGGCGAAATTAACCCGCCGGGCGGGGTAATTTCGCCGCGAGTGACTTTTTTCAAAAATTCGGCAGCATGACCTAAACATTGTATATTTTTTTAGTTTTTTGGGCATCTATAGCAGAAAGGCTGAATGTATAGATAACAAATTAAAAGTTTAAAAATTCCATTTGTGGCAGTTTCTATTCGTCAAAATACGCGATTTTCGGCGAAATTACCCCGTCTTACCCTACGTTTCTTCACTTCCTTGCCAGGCACGGCCGCGGCCTTTCATTGCGCTTTATTAGGAGGGGGACAGGGTGGTGGTAGGGCAGCCATTGTAACACTTAACAACAACAAAACAGGTTTCACAAAGCACAAACCCACTGAGTAGAGTCGCGCACTATAATGGCTTGTGGCTTGTGGAACTTGGGGTCGCTTGGGGATTAATATTGGGATACTGGGGAGTGCTTGGGGAGCCCTTGGGGTATGGGGTAGCCAATGGAGTGTGTATAGGCGCTGACGTCATGCCCAATCAGTGCGTGAATCAGTGATGACGTAGAGGCCTCATAGCCCGGTCGTTTTGACATTTTTGTTCACCAGCTCTTGGTCGTGATAGTCGCCTCTGGCCCTCTGGGCGTGTGATAGTCACTTGGTGCAGCTTTTCAAGTCTGCGTGATAGTCGTAAATCGTAATAGCCGAATGCGTGATATATTTTTAGTTTCCTCCCATGACCTCCATCAAGCTTAGAAAAACACCCCCTTTCAAGAAAGATTTGCAAATTTTTTGGTAGAAAAATTTCTCGGACAAAGGCCGATTCCCGATAGGCTTGCTATCGCTCGCCAAGAAAATATCGACACCTAAATGGCATAAAGGATCCTAATATTGACATAGAAATGGGATGAAAGGTCATAAAATCCCCAAACTAATGGAACCGTCTTAAAATTTCAAAACTAAAACTAGTGGGGCTAAACATAAGGGAGAAGGGGGTCCAGAAAAACGGTCTGTCTCCCTTTAACAGAAACGAGTGGTGTCATCACTGTACTGTATATGGTGCTGGCATAGTGCTAATAGTGCTTCAGCAAAGTCCCCCGGTAGCATCCCACACCACACCAACATAAACAGTGCTACAAGGCAGTGCCATAATAACAATTTGCTACATAGGATGATTGTTGGTCGAGAATATCACCATCCCTCCTTGTAGTCGCTTTATATTACTCACGCTACATGGGTCATACTGTATAAGAACATAAGAAAATGGGAGTATGCAGAAAGACAATTATATACTTTTCCTCCACTAAATGTGAAGGCCACATTACCCCTACACAATTATAATGTCTATAATGGTCCGCACCTGAGCCAGAAGGTGCATGTTCTCACGCTGCCTGTCTCCCTGGTGTTGTGCTGGTGTGGTGGCAGCAGCGGCGGCCTCCAGGGGCTCTATCACCTGCTCCAACTCTTGCTGCTGACCATGGATAAAGTCTAACTCTGCTTCCAGTCGAGTTTGGTCCGTCTGCAGAGATATTATAGTAAATTATTTCTACCCTTGTCTTATTACTTTTATTCAGTAACAATACAGGCAATTAATTTACTAGTTTCAAAGAATAACAGGTTGTCTAGACTACCAATACCTTTTAACTCCAATTCACATACTTTAATTTGTCAATCTAAACTTTCACAATCTGCAAGCAGCAGATCTATCACTGGATCAGAAATAATTACAGTACAATATAGCCTGAACTGTATGCCATACAATGAGTAGGCCCTATACCTTTAGAAGGGGCTTATAATTCAAAGATCCTGGATACTCCTAATCTCAAAAGTTTGCAAAAAATAGCATTATATCCTTCACCTACCAGAAGGATTAGTTAAAGGTTTACAAAAAAGTGTGGTGGGATGGAAGCGGCTTACGGCAATACATTATTCTAATAAGAATATGTAATAGTATAGATATCCTATCAATATTTGTATTTTGTACTATTTTAATGTCTTGTCATGTTGCAAATTTGATTTTAAATAATATTTTGACATTTAACATATAGTTTCTTTATTCATGCAGAGTTTAGTAAAATTTGCCAGAACGTCCCGGACTTCCCAAACTTGACTACTTCCTTTAACGTGACGATAGTGCGTTGTTATATGTGCGATTAGTTTGCTTGGGAAACAGATTAACTTGCTCATGTAGTAATGTACACCCTATGTGGTGGATTGTGTTCTTTTATTTAATAATTTTCATTTTAGTAAACGTTGTTTCCACATAGCGATTTTGATAATTTAATTTGACTTTATATTGTCCTTGTCCCAATTTTGGTTTGTTTAGTTTGCAAGTTTTACATTTTAATTTTAAGAATGTGTCAGCATGAGTGAAGGTAGGTAATAAGTCAAGCGATAGCTATGAGATAAACGTAGGAGTGAGACGGGTGTGTAATGTCAAATTGACTGGTATGATTTATTATGCTTTCTCCACTAACCAACTTTACTCCTACACTCGATTAATGAAATTAACAAACACATGTGTAAGAGAATGGGTGACGAGTTCAATGGGCATAAGAGCTAGACTGGCAGCGGCAGGTAGGGGATGGAAGATTTTAACAGGTCTATATGTGAACAATTCTGTCCTGTTGGCAGCAAATTTGGATAAAATTAATTGACACTGACAGGGTGTATGAAAGGATACAATCAAAGGTCATTGTAGGGAAATGTAAGGTACAGTAATGATGTTTGCAAGAAGAATGCATGAAACTATAGCCTTTAAGACAAACTATGAAGTCAAGGTAAAATCGAACTGGAAAAGATTCAAAGTTTCAAGTATTATAGCTGTACTGTCCAAATAAGGGTAAAATGCAGAGAGATGCAAGAGTGAAATTTTTTAGGGAGAAGAGTAATTGAAGAGAGAATAATCAGTCAGGAATTATAAAAATCAATGAGGAACAATGTACTGTTCCCAACCCTCTCATATGGAAGTGAGACTTGGACTGTGAGCGATAATAATAATAATAAGCATGTTACTTATTTCTCATAAGTGCCAATTTTTCCGAAGAATTCACTAGCGCTCGGAAAGAGAAAGAAAAAAAGAACAAAATCAATGCATCAAAAGAAGGCTTATATACAACACACATTTAACAATCACTAGCAGTGGCAAAATAGCCTAAACTCTATAGCCATCTGTCATGACACCTCTCTCAAGATCATAGCTTCTCTCAAAGAGAAAAGTCTTAAGTTGTCTCTTGAAGCATTCAACAGAACTCAGTTGTCTCATGGACAGTGGCAACCTGTTATATAACCTCGGAGCCATGTACTGTAGGAGAATGACCTCTCAAAGAAAGAAGACTGCTGGAAAGCCCTTGGTTCATCAAGACGAAAAGGGTCATTGTCATGACGCACAACTACACCATGGTGTGCGATGAGGACCAATCCAAAGTGAAGGCTATGGAGATAAGTTATTTCAGAGTGGACAGAGCAATAGTGAAGTATATAAGTCTTATAGAATGGAATTGAATGTGAAGTGACTGAGGGGATAAAGAGAAGTACTTTAAGGTGGTTCATCTATGTTTAATGAATTAATGAGGACAGAATGCTGAGTAAGATACAAGGAAGCCATAAAGCTCAGGTATGAGGAATATTCTGAACCCCTTAGCCCCAGGGGGTCAATAATCAATATAATATATTATAATCCATAATCAATAAATGAATGAAAATAAACAAGATGAAATCCTAGGCGCCTCACCGGTGGTAAAGCAATCGAATGAGTTAGGTCACAAGGTCTAAATCCCACTATAATATATACTGAGACTCTCGATATTACCCTAAACGCAGCAAATCTTACCCTAATATTTTCACCATTAAAATATCCACTTAGTATAAAGAGTTTTAGTTTTCACTTATTGCAAGATAACAGCAAGTGCTGTCTTCTGATACCGGGTATTAATATATAACCTAGGGTTCCACTGTACTAGGTACTTATTTTATTTGTTTTTAACAAAATGTATACACATATTTGTGTATGATTGGCGCAGCTCCCAGCATCAAATAAAGTCCTGTTCATTACTATTCACTTTGCTGCACTGTGAAAGATTTAGAAAAAAGCACACACACACCCGAACTCTATGCACCAAAATTAATGTGGGAACCAAAGGAACACCATTCATCTATCCAGATGTGCATTACCCTTTTCAATACGATAATGCCATGTACAATCTGTCTGAAAACTAGACTATTTGTTTTCTACATTCGGAATTAATTCAAGGGTTCAACTATTTCAATTAACAATCTGACTTGCAACAGATCAATGCCCAAACTGAATAAAATTGTCCAATTTTAACCAGAATGAAATTTGTAACCGAGTCATGGTACTGAAATGGTTGAACGACAGACTGACATGTGTATGTGTGTGTTGCAGCCGCACACATGTGGCCACGCTAAATATTTAGCTCTCTAATTATCCTACTCAGACAGGGAAGGTGGTGGCGTGCCTGTCTTCACGATCAAGTTTCAAGTTCTCTGTTGTCACTATGATTCGACACCATGCTCCAAAACTTATAGTGTAAATGATCCTAAAGATGTGAGGGTGCCACTTCACCTTCCACTACTCGAGTTGGTTAAATAAATATTAAAATATTATGTCCCCTCCACCAACCGACTTTACTCCTAAACTCAATTAATGAAATCAACAAATACATGTGGCAGTCCAGGGATTCAAACCTAGGATGCTCACACCGAAATTCAGTGCATTTATCCATTGCGCTACGAAGACAGTTAAAAGTTTTAAGGAATGGGATCCGGTTGTTCAATCACATGATGAATTTAGGGCATTAGTTTTACTGTAACTGTATAAATATACATCATACAATATAATGTACTTGGGAATATGTTCACAATGAATACAATGCTATCTTATTGGAGTTATATCCTGGCTTTGATCAAGTACAAAGGAGTACAAAGGAGTACAAAGGAAATCAAGCAACAACAGATCTAGTGACCCTTCTAGGTTGCTTGTCCTCCAAAACACTGAGGATCAAGTGTCCAAACAGTGGTTTAGAGTGGGTAAGGGAACATTGGAAAGGGAATTACTGCCCTGGAACTAATGTCCGTGGCAGGATTAGGAAGTTAGTAGGGGACAGATGGGTTAGTAACTGAGGGGGGGATAAGTAGCTGCTACTACCCCAGTTACTCTCTTTGCCAGCCTAGCAGGGCTAGCACGTCAAGAAATAATACAATTCAATTGGTCTGGCAGCACATTTTGCAAAGTATTTTACTGCTAGCCATCAAGAGAATGTAAGGATTTTGTTAATTTTTCTCCTTTGTCTAACTTTAGTGATAAGTAAACTTGACGTGTGTACTGACTCTGTATTCCGTTATTATTCAGAGTGAAAATATATCAGTGATGCTACGAACCTTGACCTTGTTGAGTGTGGACCTAAGAGTCTGGACCTGGTCGTGTGACTGTTGCAGCAACTGGTCCCAGGAGTTAACGTGAGCAGCCTGTCTTAACAACCTCTCCTCTTGTTCCCTCATCTCAGACACCCACTTGTTCACCTTTTCCTCCAGCCCCGCCACACTCAGAGTCCCTGCTGCCACGCTCACACCGCCACCAACTATGCCCCCACTGCTGGTGCTATAATCATATTCAAATATAAGTTTATTATCTTGATATAATTCAATTACCTCAAATTAAAAAATACAAAAAATACATGGCATAGTTTGCCGAGCTGGAGCTCCCTAGAAGAGAAGGAATAGTTTATTGTATCTTGCTATGAGTTTAGGAAATACAATTCAAATTACAAATATATGTACTGTATTTACTTTCTATGTAAGTAATACAAAAATATCAATGTTCAAACTATTTACAATCTTTGCAGAGAGGATTGATCATAGAGAATATGTGGCTAGTCCTGTCAGCCATGCTCACTCTGCTGCTCACAATACTCTCACTGTTGATGCTATGATTAAGGTTCATAAGTAATATGTTGTTGTTGTTGTTGTTGTTGTTCCTCAAGCTGCCTGGCCGAACAGCCCCAAGGCCCCGAATAAGGCCAAGGCCATAATAGAGCGCCCCAAAGAACCCTCCCTGCCGACCACAATAAAGCCTGGGTGACCGAAGCCACTCCATGGCGGGGAGCTAAGGAGGGTGCGGGAAACCAAAGCCCCACCCAGGGCCCTGTGCCCCTCAGCAATTATGAAGAGAAAGTTGAGGGGCAAAGGAAAAATGTGACGCTTTGGCTTCCAATCATGGTAGATTGGGAGGTCAATCCACGGAAGAGACGCCGTCACTTGAGATCTAGAAAATATATAAGTAAAATGAACAGTCAGAGTAAGCTATGGGTATGGCAGAGATCGCTCAGTTCTCACTCTGATAGACCAGCCCATCACCACATGACTAGAACCCAATCCTCTCAGCATCAGCTAGGAAAGGCCCTAGAAAGCCGCCTTAGGCGAGGGGATAGCTCCCCTATTTCAACCCCTTTCGGGGTTGGGCACCCGCCCATATATAAGTAATATGTTGTTAAGAGTCCCACCCACTATGTTCACAGTACCACTAACAATACTCCCACTGTTGGTGCTATAACAGGTTCATAAGTAATATGTTGTTAGAGTCTGGCCCACTATGTTCACAGTACCACTAACAATACTCCCACTGTTGGTGCTACAACAGGTTCATAAGTAATATGTTGTTAGAGTCTGGCCCACTATGTTACAGTACCACTAACAATACTCCCACTGTTGGTGCTATAACAGATTCATAAGTAATATGTTGTTAGAGTCTGGCCCACTATGTTACAGTACCACTAACAATACTCCCACTGTTGGTGCTATAACAGGTTCATAAGTAATATGTTGTTAGAGTCTGGCCCACTATGTTACAGTACCACTAACAATACTCCCACTGTTGGTGCTATAACAGATTCATAAGTAATATGTTGTTAGAGTCTGGCCCACTATGTTACAGTACCACTAACAATACTCCCACTGTTGGTGCTATAACAGGTTCATAAGTAATATGTTGTTAGAGTCTGGCCCACTATGTTACAGTACCACTAACAATACTCCCACTGTTGGTGCTATAACAGGTTCATAAGTAATATGTTGTTAGAGTCTGGCCCACTATGTTCACAGTACCACTAACAATACTCCCACTGTTGGTGCTATAACAGGTTCATAAGTAATATGTTGTTAGAGTCTGGCCCACTATGTTCACACTACCACTAACCATACTCTCACTGCTGGTGCTTATAGCACTAGCAGTGCATATTTTTTTTCTTCATTATTCTCTTTCTATTATTTATCAATGATCTCCTCACTGTACCTCTAGTCCTATCCACTCATATGTTAATGACTCTACCTTACACTATTCAACTGTTTTTTTTTATTTTTTTATCGATGGTAAAATCACTTATAATTGTTTTTATTCCCAATTAATAAGATTTTGTAAAATCTGCACTAAAGTAGATGACTTTTGGGCTAGAGCTAGGTTACTATACAGACTCTTAGTGGACAGAGGTTTTGAGGCAAGTAAATTGTTCCATAAATTTAATCTTTTTAGGGTCAATTATTGTGACTGTATTCTAAAATTTGACATCAATAATTTTAATCAAGCATTTTTAACTTGAAGTTTCTTGTATAACCTCTGCTTACTTTTTGTCTGTATTTATTGTTTATCTTTCTTTTTCTTTTTCTATTATTATTATTATTATTATTAATATTGATGATTTTTTAAATTTATTGTTCTTGTTAAAAGAGTACTCTTTGTTTAAATCTGTTGTTACTTCATATTTTGCAATTATTTCTCTTTATATTATATGTATTCATTGTCGATAGTATCAATTGCTTACTTTTGCGATTTCCTTAGTTTATTTGTGCTATAAATGTAGGTTATTTGTAGGGTAGTTATTGATAGGGGTCACTTGAGGCATGCTATGCTTACAGGTACCTACCCGATAGCACTATCGTTAGTGAGTGCTGTACTGTATTTTATATATTATTTTGTAATAGTATAGATATCTTATCAATATTTGTATTTTTTACTATTGTTAATGTCTTGTCATGTTGCAAATTTGATTTTAAATAATATTTTGACATTTAACATGTAGTTTCTTTATTCATGCAGAGTTTAGTAAAATTTGCCAGAACGTCCCGGACTTCCCAAACTTGACTACTTCCTTTAACGTGACGATAGTGCGTTGTTATATGTGCGATTGGTTTGCTTGGGAAACAGATTAACTTGCTCATGTAGTGATGTACACCCTATGTGGTGGATTGTGTTCTTTTATTTAATAATTTTCATTTTAGTAAGCGTTGTTTCCACATAGCGATTTTGATAATTTAATTTGACTTTATATTGTCCTTGTCCCAATTTTGGTTTGTTTAGTTTGCAAGTTTTACATTTTAATTTATATATATATACAATTAGTTTAACCAGACCACCGAGTTCCCGGATAGAACACTATTCAACTAATATTTCACATCAACCCAGCATGCAATCACTCCAAAACTCACGTAAGGACCTATTTTCCGATCTATCAATTATTTCTGATTGGGGCAGAAAAAATCTTATTACTTTCAACGCCTCCCAGACCCAATATCTCCCTCTATCTCTCCATCGCAATCTTCCGTAAGACTATCAATTATTCTTCAACAATACACAAATCAAGCCTTCATCTTCTCTCAATATTCTAGGTGTATCTCTTTCAAACGACCTTTTTGGAAAGATTATATTACCATTCTTGCTAAAAACAGCTTCCCAAAAGTTAGGTGTGCTCAACAGTCTCCATGGGTTCTTCACTACCGCACAGCTTCTTGCTCTGTATCGAGGAACATTCAATTTTCTGTCTTTCTTCTACTCAACAAGTGAACTCTCACTCGCAATCCGTCTTTCCTCCATCCTATGACCTATACTGCTTTAAACTTTGTGTGTTCAGGCATATTGACGCAAACGTTCCTTGTATTTGGCTGTTACTCTGTTGACATTGGGGGAGACACTCGTGCAGACA
>CM064511.1:36791641-36894120 GCA_032716605.1 Paralithodes platypus
GGAGGTACCTTTGAAAATGCTATAAATATGAACATAATAATTAAAATACATAAAAAATCGATTTTTAATTTTTCCATATGCAGTCAATAATGATGCCTAAAAGATACAAAGACACAATGATTATAATTATAATATATATAAAAAAATGCAAAAAAGATGCAAACAAAAAAATACAAACAAAGTTGCGGTCCGCAACATCGCCTCGGTTACTCTACTTTAGTAAACAGAGACCTTAGTGAATCAGCTGTTCAGTTGTACATGTTGAATTTATTATTGGCAGGTAGCCTACAGTACAGTAATATTAGTCATATACTGTTTATATCGATTCCTAAATGATACACTAACAAAGATGCTCAATAAACAAATAAATATAAAAACACCAGGACAATTAAATAAAAGAAGTGAAATGTAGCCATGGAAATCCTATTATAACATTACCTCAAATTTGTTGTTATTGCTTTAACGTGAGTCTGATAATATTGTGAAACTTAATTGTGAACAACAAAGCTTGCCAACAAGTACAGTCATTCCTCACTTAATGTTGTAGTTACGTTCCTGAAAATCTACTTTAAATTAGACAACTTGAAAGAGCATAGCTCACAGGGTCAGCTGACCTCATTATCATAAATGTTATGTTAGTGTGCATTATACCTCTTATGTGCAACAATAGCAGTTTGAGTTTCATATACTGTAACTGTAAATTTATATATATTTGTGTTTTGGATGGTGGCGATGGGTGGTGGCTCCGAACTGTTGTGACGTACTGTATAGGGAGGAATTAGGGGTACCCATAGAATAACACAATCGGGCAAAGAGCTTCAGGAGTCAGGTCACTGGCCACCATTTTGATTCTCAGTAGGCCTATCTCTATTAACCACTCAATGCTGTGAAAGCAGCTACAAAGCAAAGATGGACAGATATTTCCAGAGAAGTATGAGTAATTGTTTGAGTAATTGTTTGAGCATCATAAACTTAATAATGAAGTGTAGAAGTAATGGTAAGCCATCAAATATCTCACTGTGAAAGTGAAAATTAAGATGTAATCTTTTGTAGTACCGATACTCTTTATATAAAGATACCGGTACCTTTATCCCGTTACCATTAGTGTTTCCATATGGACTATTGGCATTTATTACTAATGAGACCAAAATTAGAATAATTGTATTGATAGATGCATAAGCATAGACAAATTTTACAATCATGTGATACAAATATCGAATGTTGTGTTTTGTGTTGTCCCTGTTCTTGCTCTGTACATACCATGGTTTAACGTCTTTTTTCATTACATACATTGTAACGGCTCAGACGTGGTTGCCTTTCTGCAGTTGGAATATTATAATGTAAAACTTGCAAAATATACAAAGCAAAACAAGGACAATAATAATAATAATCTGGTCTTTTATTTCTCGCAAGCGCCAGTTCTCCCAGAGGAATTCACTAGCGCTCGTAACTCAGTGCACCACAATCAAGAGAAGTGTGGTGCAGTTCACCTGTAGTTCAAGCAACAACAATTATTTAACATGGCAGAAGTTAGAGTCTGTAACCAAGACAAGACAATATAAAGGCAAAAGAACTAATCAAAATCGCTATGTGGAAACACCGCTTTAGCAAAATAAAATATTCAAAGAAAAGAACACAATCCATCACATAGGGTGTACATTACTACATGAGCAACTTAATCTGTTTCCCAAGTAAATTAATCGAACACATAACAACGCACTATCGTCACATTCAAGGAATTAGTCAATTTTGGAAGTCCGGGACGTTCTGGTAAATTTGACTAAATTCTGTATGAATAATACAAAAAACATACAACACTCACTAACGATAGTGCTATCGGGTAGGTACCTATAAGCATAGCATGCCTCAAGTGACCCCTACCAATTACTACCCTACAAATAACCTACATTTATCATACAAATAAACTAAGGATATCGCAAAAGCAAGCAATTAATACTATCGACAATGAATAGATACAATATGATAAAGAAAAATAATTGCAAAATATGAAGAAGCAACAACAGATTTAAACAAAGAGTACTGTATTCTTTTAACACTTAACCCGTTGAGCCCCGGCTAGTTATAATATTTTGTTCACCCCAGTCCCAAGCCATTTTCACTTCTTATTTTTGTTTGCTAAAATGGAAGACAAGGATGAGAAATGAAAAAAAAAAAAAAATCACCTCGGATATTTTTTTTTTGGGGGGGGGGGCCTCAAAAAAATTTGTTGAGCCAAAATGGAAGAGAATGGTGAGAAATGAAGAAAAAAAAAAAAAATCACCTTGGTCATTTGGGGGGCGGGGGGTCGAAAGTTCGTCTCCCCCCGCATGACCACCCGCCCGGGAGCACTAGGGTAAAAACTGAGTATGGCATTGTACGGCATACATCCTAAGGAGTGTCTCACATAAATCTCAAGCCTCTAGCTCCCATACGACCGGAGTAATGAAGGTTCAAAGTGGCGGTGAACTAAGGGTGTAAAGTATCCCCACTAAGCCCATCACCACCAGGCGCGCGGCTGTCTTGGCCCGCTCACACCTACCGGCCCGGCTCCCACACACACTACGGTACCTCCCCCTCCTATTCTCCCGCCATTTCCTACCTTACGAGCCACGTAACTGATTTTAATATGTCGGACGCACGTGATGCGTCGCTGGGAGTTGGTGATCAAACACTGCCGACGCATCACGTGCGACGCTGGGTCTCACTGGGTTAAAGAGCGGGGCCCGACTTAAGTCTGTATCTAAAAAGCAGCAAGTTAGGAGCATTATTAAGGCTTTTAAAGGGATAAAATAGAGTGCAAATGGCCGGGAGCGCAGCAGGCCACACGGCCGACACCCAGGGCTTCCCGCCGCCCACTGACTCACGCTCCCTCTGTTCTCGAGAGGCCGGCAGTGTAGCCAGTAGTGAGTGTAGCTGGAAAAAATATGCCGCTATACGCTAAACTCCCATGTTGGTGGTACCACTGCATCAAAACGACGAGTGCTACGTAGCTCGTTCTGGTCTCATTTTGAAGCTTGTAGCGCCTAGTTTTTTGCTGAATACATATCTTTTCATGCAGATACTTGATTGATCATTCAGGAGGGCCTGAATATGCCCTAAATAGCCCAAAACCCCCCACTAGACGAGGGTTAACAAAAACAATTAATTTTAAAAATAAATAATAACAATAGATAAACAATTAATACATAGACAAAAAGTAAGCAGAGGTTATACGAGAAACTTCAAGTTAATAATGCTCGATTAAAATTATTGATATCAAATTTTAGAATAGTCACAATAATTGACCTTAAAAAGGTTAAATTTATGTAACAAATTACTTGCAGCAAAACCTCTGTCTACTAGGAGTCTGTATAGTAACCTAGCTCTAGGCCATAAGACAACTACTTTAGTGCAAATTTTACAATACAAAATAATACAAATAATACAAAACAGTCCCGTCACAACACCGCCCCATCATGTCATCACTTTGGCTGATGTTGGCATACTGCTAACCGTTCCGCAACAAGACTGAACTAAGTCCCACTGCAGCACCTCCACTTCCAGTACCTGTAAACCACACCAGCCTCAAGAGTGCTACAGTAAGACAGTACCATAACAAGACTCTACTGTACATCAGGCAACTTGGACTTGAGAACAAAATCCTGCCACAACACTGCCCCACTTTGCAAACACAGTGCCGACTTTGACATGGCACTGAACAGCACCCAGGTAAGACTAGTAGAATCCCCTAGTCTATAGATGGTGTTGATGGCATAGTTGTTGGTCTATAGTCACAGTGTTATATGATAATTAGGGGAAATTAGCAGAGGGTGGTAGGGGTAGCGGATTGGCACCGTCTGGACCTACGCATGTCTCCATTTCGCTGATTTTGACAAGTACAGTATTTGATTTTTTTGTAATTTTTCCCCTAATTTAATAATATCAATTCTGATTTGCAGATGATGCAGTTTTTTTTAACTCCATGATTAACAAAGGTAGGGTGTGCCTTTGTTATAGGGACTTAACTGAACATATGCCACAAACCGCTAGACCAAGCTGATCAAACTCTTGACATCTACCAATGGCATGGCCTGGGATCATACTGCCGACCCTTCCATCAGCAGCCAGATGCACTACCTACCATGCCACTGCCTGTTGCTATTTTACTAACGTAATATAGTTCAAACTAAAATTGTAGTAAAAACACTTGGGAGCTATATCACTATTTAATTTGCAGATATGGGCCCTCCTCACTTGAAGTTACCTCATTTTAAGTTGTTTCATTATATCACTGTTCATGAATTAGGAAACAAAATTCACTTAAAGTTGGGAGTTAAGCTCTGCCTAATTAAGCAGGTGAGAATTTCTAGCTTAGAGAGGGTCTATCTTTGTTATATGTCATCCATTTTCAGTATCTCTGTATTAAGTTAATCATACCCAATATCATATATTTTTCTATTTAAAACTAGTTTCTCTTTTTAAGTGCCAGGGTTGGTGCAGAGGCTAGTTTTAATACAAGAGTCAGAAGTGGGTGGAAGAAGTTCATGAGTTACACCTACTATTGACAACTAAACAAAAGATTGAAACAAAAAGTTTATTCAGGTGTGTTAAGGACTTGTTTATACCGGTAATATAATTGGGGATATCCAAGGTTGCACAATATGGAGGCATGACAAAAGTTATGCATGTCTAGAAAAAAACAAAACAAAAAACAAACACATACTGGTAGAAGGCTTATAAGTACAGTACCTAGAGTGGGAGTGGGTATAGCAGTGGTGGTGGCAGCAGCGGGAGCAACAGGAGTCTGGGCTGGGAAGAGTGATACCAGACCAGTGGCGGCAGGGGCAGGGGCGGCAGCGGTGGCAGCAACTGGGATGGTGGTAGGGACAGCAGTGGTGGCAGCAGGAGCACCCAGGACACCACCCAGGGTTAGTCCTGTGCATATAAAAGACACATTATTTCCATCACCAAGAGCTAGTTATACAGCTACAAATCATTACTTCCGCCATCAGCTATACTCTCACTTATCAACTTCAATGCTTTGTTTTCCTCCTGGGAAATCCTCACTAAATGATGGCCATGGAAGATATGTCTCCAGGCTGCTTTGTCTAGACACGCTCCCTTTGCCCATGCCACAATGCTCCTTCCAGTACGTAATAGTTATTTCTTCAATACAATATACTGTATATATTTTTTCACTTTCTTCTCCCATATCATAGGTGATCTTCTACTACCCGCTGTTCCACTCACTTGACTTCCATATCTTTCTTTGAATTCTCTTCTCATCCATTCTTTAAACATGGCTAAACCATCTTTCAGTACAGTACTTCTCTTTATCCACTGATTCACTTCACATTCAATGTCTAGAGTTTTCTATCCCAAAAAGATTCATAAAATTTCCTAGCAGTCCATCTAGCCATTCTGAAATAGCTTTTCTCCACAGTTCTAAGTTTGGAGAAGTCCTCATCACTTGCTGACCACACCTCTCTCTTATATGTGAGTGATGGGAGCAGCACACTGTTCTTCAGTAATTCTTTAACTTCTTGACAGTCTTATGGTTGGTAGCGCGTCTGGCTGCTAATCGAAGGGTCGGCAGTTCGAGCCCAAGCTGTGACATTGGTAGATGTCAAGAGTTTGGTCATCTCGGTCTGGCAATTCGTGGCAAATGTCCAAGTAAGTCCCTGTAACAAGGGCACACCCTAGCCCTGTCAAGCAAGGGAATGCACGGCGACAAAAACTGCATCTTGACAGCCCTACACAAAGTCATAATTTCCACTACCAAAAGTTAGCTCTACATTTATTATGTCTGCCACGAGTCAGTTTTACACACAAAGTCATTATTTTCACCACCAACAATCAGACACTGAGCAGTTACTTCCACCATTAACAGCTTCATGAGAATTTGTCACTTGCTCACTGACTTGCCATCCCATATACAAAATACAGTACCGGTACTACACGGTTCACGGTATCCATAAATGGTTACTGTACCCTGAAAACAATATGCTCTCATGAAGTGCTGGGCTCAAGGCATTTCTTTTAATTGGTTATCACCGTTTATTTTTTTCCAATCCAAGCTCGGACAGATTCCAGTTAGCCCCTTGAAACGGGCCAACTAATGATCTTCAAACAAACTGCTTGTGCCATATAACAACTTGATCGATATATTTGCCACTATCATTCAAATAATAGCATAACAAGGTGGTGGGGATGCCTATCATCCACATTCTGTGGCCAATGTGTTGGTCAGAGAATTGCAATCGTTGCTGGAAAGTGGTTGACAATATAGTCCGGGGTGCCAGTAAGGACATACAGCACTGTACAGTAGTTGGTAGCAGTGTTCTGCTCCCAACAGTCTCATATTGGTTCCCTGGAGGTGGAGATGTGGTGCTAGAGCCAGGGACACGCACATAACTGATGTGTTGCAGTTGGGGATAACCCTTTCTGTTTCCTCAACCACCTTAGGGTGACCAGGGTTCACACAGCCATGCATCATAGTGCTATCGGGTAGGTACGGTACCTGTGAGCATAGCATGAACACATGACCCCTACCAACTGCTACCCTACAAATAACTTACATTTATAGTACAAATATAATTAGGAAATCACAAAGGCAAGCAATTGATACTATCAAAAGTGAGTAAATATAAGCCTAATCAAATATAGTAGAATATTTTCAAAATATGAAGAAGCAACAACAGATATAAAGAGTACTCATTTAACAAGAACAATTAAAATAAAATAAAAAATGAACAATAACAATAGGAGTAGATACAAAATACATAAATACAGACAAACAGTAAGCAGAAGTTATATGAGAAACTTCAAGTTAAAAATGCTTGATTAAAATTATTGAAATCCAATTTGAGAGAAGTCACAATAATTGACCTTAAAAAAAAAATATGCAACAATTTACTTGCATATGAGGAGACTTTAAGTGAGGAGTGTCTTTAAAGTTAACTTAGCAACAAATACATTGAATTCTAAATAAAGTACTGTATGTACAATATCATTACCTGTGGCTGGCTTTGTAGTGGGAAATGCAAAGGTCTGTGGCGTTGTGGTGAGTCCCATCTTGGCTGGCTCTGCTGTGGTGGCGGTCCCCAGAGGTTTAGTCTGGAAGCTGAAGGATGAGAGAGGAGCAGCGGCGGCTGGTGTGGCAGTAGCGGCGGCAGTAGGGGCGGGGTTGTTGAAGGAGAACCCAGCACCCAGACCTGTAGCAGGAGCAGCTGCAACAGGAGTTGCCGTGGTGGTGGCAGCGGGAACATTGAAACTAAAGGCTGGTGATGGTGCTGCTGCTGGTGCTGGTGCTGCCGCTGCCGAAACCTGTGGGGTGCCACTCAGCAAGCTTCCACCTAATGTACTCCCAGTACTGAAGCTGAAGCCCCCTGTTGAAGCTGGTGTGGCAGCAGCAACTGGGGCAGCAGGGGCACCAGTGAAACTAAAGGGAGTGCCACCAGCTGCAGGGGCCTGGGGACAGAAACATGGTAATTACACCAAAAGATGATACTGGTAAAATGCTTAAAAACATAAACGGTATATTCCTGCGAAACGGCATGCATTATATCTCAAGAACTGGGCAGTTGTTGTTGTTGTTGTTGTTGTTGTTCCCCAAGCTGCCTGGCCGAACAGCCCCAAGGCCCCGAGTAATTCCAAGGCCATAACCGAGCGCCCCCACAGAACCCTCCCTGCCGACCACAATAAAGCCTGGGTGACCGAAGCCACTCCATGGCGGGGAGCTGAGGAGGGTGCGGAAACGCCCGGAAAACCAAAGCACCACCCAGGGCCCTGTGACCCTCAGCAATTATGAAGAGAAAGTTGAGGGGCAAGGGAAAAATGTGACACTTTGGCTTCCAATCTTGGTAGATTGGGAGATCAATCCACGGAAGAGACGCCGTCACTTGAGATCTAGAAAATATATAAGTTAAAGGAACAGTCAGAGTAAGCTATGGGTATGGCAGAGATCACTCAGCTCTCACTCTGATAGACCAGCCCATCACCATAGAACTGGGCAGTGTTATAGCATATTTGTTGTTTGTACATATATATATGTATTATGTATGTTGCTTCGTAGTATACTATAAATGGAAAATATACTTAGTAAATGAATAATTAGAGGGCATCTGTGGATTCACTTTTACAATTTCCCAGCTCAGCTGGTGGGCGACGAGTGGAGGTGAGTCGAGTTGTATACTGATATTCTATTGGTCAATAAACTGGGTGTGACGTCACGAGCGATGATGGCATATGAATGGTTGTTGTGGGAGTACGTCACTGTCTAGACGGTGACGTCACAAATTCTCGCAACATTTTAACGGGTGTAGAAATACACGTCAGTCCATATAATGAGCCTCTTTTGTTTCTCAATCCCTCTACGACGTCACATTGATTCATTTATTATCCTTGGTGTTTATAATCTCTCGGATTCGGGCCAGTCGGCCATATTTGAAATGGTGGAACTGTTGTTCAATGAATAGTGAAGTGTTTTTGCTTTATGAAAACACCTACAACATCTTCTATTTAACGGGATTACCAACGGAGCTTCCAGCGGCATTGTGTTAATTTGGCTGCAGACCATTATTGTCCAGTACACCAAGGGTAAGGGTTTTATACCGTCGTTATTTGGGTCCAAGCCTAGGCTACGTTTACCACAGAATCTTTAATGAATATCCTCAATACAGACTTATTTCCTTCACTTACCTCGTCAATAATAACCCATATAGGTGGAGAGGCCCTGAATTATATCAAAGAAAAAGTGATGTTGAAACATTATCTGCAATTTAGCCATGTTGATTAACTCTTAGCCCACTTAACCCCTTCAGACTCAAATGACGCAGAGGTTGGCAGATTAGCAATAAGAAATAGAGTTCTCTCACTCTTATAATTAACTCTTTTGGCGACCGTCAATCTTTTATGAATTAAATACTAAACCAGCGGGGGTGTGGGGGCAGCAGCCCCACCTAATATACTAGGTTAGGTTAGGTAAGGTTGTTAGGTTACGCTAATATTACCCCATATTTTCGTCTTTTACCCCTCAATTTCCCTGTACTTCATAGCCCTCCCCACTATCGGGGGCCGTATCTTAAGATTGTTGGATAATGGGGAAAACATTTTTTCCAGAATCTTTAATGTAGGCCTATATCCTCAATACAGACTTATTTCCTTCACTTACCTCGTCAATAATAACCCATATAGGCCTAGGTGCAGAGGCCCTGAATTATATAAAAGAAAAAGTAATGTTGAAACATTATCTGCAATTTAGCCATGTTCATTAACTCTTAGCCCACTTAACCCCTTCAGACTCAAATGACGCAGAGGTTGGCACATTAGCAATAAAAAATAGAGTTCTCTCACTCTTATAATTACCTCTTTTGGCGACCGTCAATCTTTTATGAATTAAATACCAAACCAGCTGGGGTGTGTGGGCGGCAGCCCCCACCTAATATACTAGGTTAGGTAAGGTAAGGTTGTTAGGTTACACTAATATTACCCCTCAATTTCCTTGTAGGCCTACTTCATAGCCCTCCCCACTATCGGGGGGCCGTATCTTAAGATTGTTGGATAATGGGGACAACTCTTTTTCCGGAGATTCTAATTAATGACAACCACTGTATAATGATGAAAACTAGCTAAAACCCAAAACCAAACTCACAAAATAAAAGTTGGCCAGGTTCCTGGATATTTTCCCTAATTTGCATGAACAAATTGTAATATAGAAACCTTATAAATCATATAAATAACAAATCCACCCCTCAACCCATCGTGTATCCAACATTGGCATTATAACTATGACCATGAATACACTCATTTCTCAAAATCTGGAGGAAAAAACATAAAAAATAAGGGTGTTAGCCTATTCCCTATAATTACCAATATATCACTTCATCTTGGGACGATACCGCTCTCGCAGATTAACCTTACCGTTCTCGAGGCAAATACGGGGGTGGGGGATACTAATTAGTATTGATAAATAGAAACGGTTTGAATATCAAGACACAAATTACACAGTGCACTAATGACATTATAATACACGTTGTGTGAAACATATACCCCGCTGATGTTAAATTAACCGGGTGTAAAAATAAGCGGGTGTAATGACATGTTGGCCGAGGGCTGGAATGACGTCATCGCTGAGGCCCGCCTTGGCTGATGACGTCACGATAATCAACAACCAATCACAAGCAAGGATACACAATGTCTTGGCTTGGTTAATCATGATGGCTATATTCTAGTTAATCTCCGTGTTTCAATCCCTCTCTTTCCCTGATATGTTTCATACCCTCCCAAGCTATCGGGGTTTAGTATTGTTGAGGTAAGTGAAGAAAATAACTAAGAGATATGAGGATATAAATAAGGATCCTTAGTTAATGGGCAAACAAAATACGGTGACTACCGCTACATAGGATCTTACCACATAAACTTCTCAGGCTAGGAAATTATGTATAGCCCAGATACATTGCCGGGCTTGTGATTTTCAAAGTTAATCTGCCCAGCAGTTGACCGGGGGACAAGTGAATTTATGTACAGTATTACAGTCCATCATCGTTCAACACTGCATCCAATGATCCACACAACACAATCCATATTCATTAATCACCATCCGACGAAAGTGGGCCAAATCCAGCACTACACACACACTACTTCGTCCTGCACAAGATGCTGCTGACATCATCAGAGACGTGCAATGGTCTACAGTACATAAGTTTCTGAGATTCTACACCAACCTGAATGCAGATGGAGTAAACAGGAGAATGCTGGCTTTGATGACTCCGTTTGTGAGAGTATGGTTAATATTAGTGATTATTGTGAAGGCTATGTAGATGGTTCAATGTGGAAAAATATAAATAATACACCTCACAAGTACATTGTAATTTATAACATGTATTTCTATGGTTCGTACAACACAATTTCAAACAACCCAGTGTTTTGTGTCGCCCATACAATCCGTGCTGTACAAGGATGGACTGTACTTCCTTACACAACGCTTAAATAAAATAAATACTGGTGTTGTTGTTCCCCAAGCTGCCTGGCCGAGCAAGGCGAAGGCCATAACCGAGCGCCCCCACAGAACCCTCCCTGCCGACCACAATAAAGCCTGGGTGACTGAAGCCACTCCATGCGCGGGAGCTGAGGAGGGTGCGGAACAAACTATTATATTAGCTACCTGTGTTGCCTGAGGTGTGGGGAAGCTGAAGCCTCCTCCAGCAGGTGCAGGAGCAGCAGCAGGGGCTGGAGCTGCAGCCATGGTGGCCCCTGTGAAGCTGAAGCCTGTAGAAGGTGCAGTAGCAGCAGCAGTGGTGGTGGCAGGGGAGGAGAAATTAAACCCTCCACCACCTCCTCCTGCTCCAGCTGAAGTAAAAAGTAAAGTATAGTTCAAGGGCTCACATTAGATTGTCCTTTGCAGCGGCCAGCTGGCAAACGAAAAACTCTTAAAACTAGTCGTAAAACAAAATCCCTGTTCTCCTATAAAGTATTTTTTGTAGCCTATAAGATAACCACTTCAAGAACTTGTTAACTACTGTACTTTATTTGAGGGCCAACTGTAATTTTTGTGTTCATTGAACTATGCTTGCATGGAGGATTAGCATGCAAATCAAGCATGCAGGAGGCCACAAGTTTACATTTGAATTTAAATATTTTACAAAAAATAATGGAAGAAGTGTAATAATAATAATGTATTAATTTAAGTGTGATACACAAATTAATTTTTCAAAACCAATCTCAAAATTTGCAAACTGAAAAAGTAGCCCAGATTTCTAAAATAAAAAAATAATAATACAGTAGACTAATTTATATAAACAAAGTTCATGCTCACTGATACTGTAGCTAGATAGCCTACTGTACGGTACGGTAACTGATGCTATCTTACCTCCAAAGTTAAAATTCATGACGGTTGTCAGCGATGTTTCTGAAAGACAAAATTCCATGTTAGTTCAGTGGCAATAACTTTTTTTAAAGAAAATTATGTTCCCTCGTTTAACCCTATCTGGTGAGAGGCGGGTCTTGTTGGACTCTCCCTGTTTCACTCTATTAGAATGGAGATTTTAAGACATTTCACCTGATTAGTTTTGCAATTTTAAGACATGGAGTGAGCGATAGTAAGCATACAGTACAATTTAGGAGAAACTAGCTTTTGGCAGGATATTTTCTATTGAAAAATGTATATATTTAGCTTGAAGGAAGTCTAGGGGGATATTTAGTTTGAAGAGGATATAGGGTGTGTATATTTTGGTCTTAGGGGCCAACTAAAAATAAATTGCACAAAATTGGCAAAAGTAATCAATACTCTCAATAATAATAATGAAACAAAATATAATAACCCACAAGACGTCGTACCGTTGTCATTATATATAAATCACTCTCAGCCCAAGCAGCTATTAACCCTTCCTGCCCGGTTGTCATTGACACCGCGGCAGATGGGCAGGAGCCCGGGTGTCATTATAAAATCCGTAAGCTTGAAAGCCTATTAAGCGTGTTTTGAAAGCCGTGCATCCGACGCATGTAAACAAAGCCTGTCTTTGCGACACCGCACCTCCGAAAACAAGGAGACATCGGATCAATGTTGTTGTTGTATGCTATGACGAGATTAGTGTCTGCAAATGTCCGATATTGCTAACATCGCATCGAATCTCTCTCCACGGAAATCGTCATCACAACTGAACCAGTTGACCTAGAGCCTATTACGAAGTTTTTCGGCCAGATCGCCCAGATCTCAATAATGTCTTTAGGATGGCGAGCCCGGGCAAGAAGGGTTAGGTGTGGGAGTTCATTGCTGTACTGTAGTTAGAAATTGAAATTTAAATTACTCCAGGTCCAAGCAGCTACTGTATATATGAATGACAGTAGCAGTTTATAGTAGAATTAAATGTGGTGTCTGTTAACACTCAAGCCGCGGGGCCGACATATGTCGCCGCCATTAGGACAAGAGACTGAAACTGCACGTATGTGTGGAACACTCGGTCTTAAAATTTTATGTATGTTGGAAAATATAACCAAAACTACCACTAATTTTACCATGGTTTTTCATTTTGGTTTTAGGTAGTTTTCATCATTATACAGTAGTTGAAATTAGTTACAATCTCCAGAAAATGTAATTTCTCCCATTATCCAACAATCTTAAATTAAAAGACTCAGATGTAAGTCATTTTCAGAGTAAATATACAATATATTTTGCCTTTGGATACAGGATGGGTTGAGGGGGGGCTTTGCCCCCCCCCCCCCCCCCATGAATTATTGAAATCAGCATTTATTTTAACAGTTAAATAAGAGTTTCACTGCCATCAATAGGGAGAGTTATAGGGAGTTTTTTGTTTACAGTACAGTAGGGTCCCGCATAAAACGAGTCTCGATTAAAACGACCGACCTAAAATATTAATATTTAATTTTCGATCAGAACGAATGTGATCACATAAAACGAGTCCGCCACCAAAGTGGGGCAAATCCGAGGAGTTTTCATATAGAGCGCCGAAATATCGTACAAAATGTACGAAATATCGTACACTTTCATATAGAACGCCGAAATATCGCGGAAATTTACGCTTCCAGTGAACATTGACGATATTGGGCCACCAAAATGCTGTGTTCACATAAAACGAAATCGCATAAAACGCCCTCGTTTATCGACCATAAACTCGTTTTATGTGAGACCCTACTGTACTTTATATAGTGCACATAAACTCGTTTTATGTGAGACCCTACTGTACTTTATATAGTGCACATAAACTCGTTTTATGTGAGACCCTACTGTACTTTATATAGTGCACATAAACTCGTTTTATGTGAGACCCTACTGTACTTTATATAGTGCACATAAACTCGTTTTATGTGAGACCCTACTGTACTTTATATAGTGCACATAAATTATGTGAGACCCTACTGTACTTTATATAGTGCACATAAACTCGTTTTATGCGAGACCCTACTGTACTTTATATAGTGCACATAAACTCGTTTTATGTGAGACCCTACTGTACTTTATATAGTGCACATAAACTCGTTTTATGTGAGACCCTACTGTACTTTATATAGTGCACATAAACTCGTTTTATGTGAGACCCTACTGTACTTTATATAGTGCACATAAACTCGTTTTATGTGAGACCCTACTGTACTTTATATAGTGCACATAAATTGTATCTCCGGAAGTTGAATTTTTTTTTAATATGATCTTTGCAACATCCTTATTCTATAATAGCCTTCAAATATTGAGAAATAATTAGTGGTAGTTTCGGTTATAAGTACCATACCAGTGTTTCATAGTTGTTTTGCATGGTTTGAGTGGAGGATTTGCATAAACTTACCCATTATCTATCAATCTGAAGATACAGCGTCAAATTGCGCCATTTATTGGGTGAATCGCGCTTTTACAGTAGGTAACTGAAATTGTAGGGTAAATTGGATACATGATGGGTTGAGGGGGGGCATTACCACCCTCACCCCCCTTGATTTATTGTCATCCTCATAATTATGTAGATCTGTAAGGGGGCAAAAACAGGTTGCCGGTATTTCGTTTTTGTGAGTAACGCTCACGCCATTTATTGGGTGAATCGCACCTACCGGATCATTCAAAACAAGAAGGAGTCAAGTCGAAGGATTCATTGTGCGCAATGCTTTGATAATTGATTACGGTCGGGACTTATTATTTTTGTGTTATTTTTCGGTGTAATCGGGTTTTTCAAGTGTCGATAACGAAATTCCTCCATGTGGACTATAGGCCTAATGAGAAAAATATGGCGAGTCTATTGGTCCCTATTTTCCCTAATAAATTGTTTCTAATAGGGCGGATGTAGTGTCCTTGAAGATTATCCTAAAAATTTGCATTTGCATTCGTATTCGCAATTATGGAAAACTGACATTCATACCATCTCTAGTGCATAGCCTATATCTCAATAATTTGGTAATGCTACAATATATTTTTACATTCATAAAATCATAAATAGTCCACAAAATTACAAATATACTAGGCTAGGTTAGGTTAAAGGTATTGTTCAGGTTCTTATGTAGGCTATGTGTTTATGGAAAGATACGAGTTAAATTACCAACGTTATAAGGGTGGTACCTAATTGCGGAACAAATAAAAATGTTGTGTCTAGCGGCTCTAGCCTACCGATAAATTCGCCGTTTCGCGCCAACTTCACCATGTTATTACATGGCTGCCGTAAGCTGATTTTAGTGTTTTAAGTAACTTATGGAGTGTGCTCTTTACGAATATACCAATGAAAGTTGTATACAGAAAGTTTTTATATGCGTAGGCTAGCCTAATGTGCAAATGAAAATCGGTACTTTAATTGACCGACGGTACTTAGCCTATATCGGTGTTTTACCCTAGGCCTAATGGAGTTGTTCTGCAGAATACCCCAGCTGGCTGTAGCCTGAGATAATTTTGTAAAAAAAAGATAGGCCTAACCTAGTCAAATTTATCGCGAACGTAACTGCCAGCGTGCGACTTAGGCTAGGTCTAGGCTAAGCTATAAAAAACTAAAAAATAAATAAAACGCCCATTCACCCGTGACCCGCTAACACCATCCTTTCCCAAAATTGGGCATGAATGTAGTTACCGGGTGTACCATCCACCTTGTTTACACTATGCGGATGCCTTTGGATATAAAAATACATTAGCCTAACCATACAACCTAACCTAACCTAACCTAGTATTCATGCAGTAATGACAGGGGGCAAATAGGCCTAGCAGAAAATATAGCGTCGAAATAGCCTAGACGGGAACGTAAGTGCGAGCGCACAACATGACATCCGTACACCCGGAAACTAGGCTACATCCTTCCCCAAAATTGTGATCAGACATGGTCACGGCTGCGTCGGCGGCCGAGGGTTCTTATTGAATATTATGGGATTTGAAGGATGCTTGGGCGTCAAGACACTAGTTTGGTGGGGGTTTGTTTACCGTTTACGTCCAAGATTTACACGAGTAGGCCTCTAGAGGCGGCTAGGCTATCCCCGCTAGCCTACTAGGCTGCGTTCACGCTCAATGGAAGGAATAAAGAATTACCAAATCTTGATAACTGATTGGATCATTGGAAGGCTGCTGCTTTTACTGTCCGTCGTCCGAGCTATTCATCATTCTCAAGTTAAGATAACTAGCCTGGGACCACTAGGCGCAGAGGCGGGAGTGACAAGTTCTCCACGATATGAAGTAGGCCTGGCCTAATGTCTTCAGTCTTCACAGACACAGACGATGTACAGTATTGTACTTATTCAGTACACTGCAGGGAGTGCATGGTGTGCTAGAGAAACTAATTATTATACAGAAGAGTTAACTCACTGGCCCTAAATAAGCCCTAAATTAGTGTGTTTACCTTACTCTCGACACTCGCCGCAAAAGCTTCAAAACCGATGGTTAATCTTCAAAACAGTACGTAGAGTATTCTGTAGATACTTTCTGTCAGAAATTGAAAACTACAATGTATTATGGCTTTGATATACTTACTTTTGTTCAGTACAGTTAAAAGAAAACCAAACTGACAAAAAATTGAGCATTATTAGTTTGTTATTGCTAACACTCTTGAATCAAGATAAGCTAGTGTGATTTCTTGTCTTCTTTTTACAAGACCTTGCTGTATTTTCGGTTTTCTTTACTTAGCTTACTACTGTTTTCATAAAGCGGTAACTAAGAATGATAATGAGGGCAATGCGTTACACTGTGTTGGAGCTTAACATTCTACTGAAGCCGCACGTGAATAAAGAATTGGCAATGCATATTATCATCTCTCTATGTTCACTGCAGTTCTCAACTTAATTTTCTATTCTAGCCTATGTACTCAGGCTCATTCCCCATTTTTTTTTTTTTTTTTTTTACCCTTGTCAATACAGCCTACTTGTAGCTGCGGGTTGTACCCTATTCATTGCAACTTTCCCTTCATTTGCTGCAGTTTTCCACCTTCCCTGGGGGTGTCCCGTAGTGTATTGGATAGCATGCTTGGTTCACAGCTAAGATAATCGGGGTTTGATTCCACCCCAGAAGACATAGACATTTGGGCAAGTCTCACACCCTGTGCCTCTGTCCCTCCTAGCACTGCTAGCAGTATAAAGAGGAACTTTGTATAAGATAACTGGAGTCTGATACTTTAGTCTATTCGCTGTAAGTAGGCGAGAAAATTTAATCATGACATCTATCCTCTGTAACTCCAAAAGGGCTAGAGCAAATTGTCTATATATTTCCCCATCTATTCCTTGACTTACTCTTCCCAAATGGTAGAAATATTAGCTCGATTACTCTAGTCGATTTTGAGTTACAGAGGTAAGAGGTCATGATTTCTCGCCAACTTACAGCGAATAGACTATAGTTGGAAGGATATCGTTCAGATCACCCCAGCCTTTGAATCCAGCGGTCCGGTAGGATATAGTTAGCCTTATGTTAACAGCAGAAAAGAAATGGAATGCGATAAATGCAGGGAACTAGCAATTACCCACTCCACCAACTCTACATTACCCACAGCATTACCATTAATACCACAGATATCGGCGACCCAAGTAGCACAACATGCAACAAGAACAACAATAAAAACAGGTAGCACTCGCAAATACATCTACAGGGAAGCAGCATCAACGGACAATGAAAACAACAACAACAACAGCAAACAACCACAGCCCGACCGCGAGTATCCCCTACTCTCTCCCGCACAAACAGCTGATCGACGCGGACCAAACCACACCTCCAGTCGTATGATAAACAGTAAGAAAAAACTATGTATAGTCTGTAATATTGGTTTCAACAATAGGAGTTCACTTTTACAATGCAACAGTTGTAATGAAATTGTTCATAACCGATGTACTTACGTTAACAGTAGAAACAAAGTTGAATGTGTTAAATGTAGGAACTCAGCTGTACAACATCGCGAATCTATTTGTTTTATTTGTGAATCACTCATAACACGACGTCAGAAGATCCAAAACTGTGTAAAGTGTAAACAGGTAGCTCACATGAAGTGCATCTCTAAGAAGACCAACAGTGAAGAACGGGAATTCCTTTGCAAAAAGTGTGCCTTGCATTCATTACCGAATATTAATGTAAATGATCCAAGTATTAACAACTCAGAATCCAGCCAGGACACATTCAAAATCAAAGATGAATACAGAGTGTTCACCAACAAAGGGCTCCATCTTATCCACATTAACGCCAGATCAATGTACCATAAATTGTCAGAAATAAACTTGTTAGCTAATAAGGCCAAAGCTTCAATAATTGCAATCACAGAAACCTGGCTGGATTCAAGTATAAACGATGGTGAAATAAACATTCAAGGTTTCAACATGGTTAGGAATGATCGCAATAGGCATGGGGGAGGAGTATGTCTGTATGTAAAAAACAACCTCACACACACAACTAGGACCGACCTCCATGTAGAAAATCACGAAGCTCTGTGGATCGACCTACACCTGCCGAGGACAAGACCCATCACAATTGGGGTATGCTATAGGCCACCAGCCGACACACAATTCTTGACCAAATTTGAACGAACTTTGTCATCGCTAGACCCTCGGAATGAATCCATCATACTAGGGGATTTTAACCTGTGTTACAAACAACGAAATGATAGGCTTGTACGAGAATATAGGCATATACTGACAATGCACAATCACAAACAACTCATCACAACCCCCACACGTATCTCTGAGAACACTGCCACAATATTAGACCACATAAACTGTAACAGAGAGGACAAAATATCCCAATCAGGGGTTATACAGACTGGGATAAGTGATCACTTCGTCACATATTGCACACGGAAAACCACAAAAATTACCCTAGAGAATCACAAGATTATCAAAACAAGGTCACTCAGAAACTACAATAAGGAAACATTTCTGGACATTTTATGGAATACAGACTGGTCTCCAGTGTTTGGAAGTACAAACGTTAATGACGCACGGGTTGGCTTCAGAACCATCATCACAAACATCCTAGACGAAATAGCTCCTCTGAAAGACATACGAATTAAAGCAAGGTCAGACCCATGGATCAACAATGACATACTACACCATCTGGAACACAGAGACAATCTGTTAAAAAGGCTAGCGAAACATAGACAGGATCAAGGTCTGAAACATGAGTTCAACAGGGCCAGGAATAAACTAAGTAGGAAAATGAAATCAGCGAAAAATAATTATTTTCACAATAAGGCAGAGGAATATCAGAATAACCCAAAGAAACTATGGAGGCACCTAAAACAACAGGCTACAGCAACAAGACAAGGGATTCGTCTAACACTAACATTGCTCTCACCATTAATGATCAGGTTTGCCACGATAAACGACAAATTTCAACCTACTTCAACTCCTTCACTTCCATAGCAAACACACTTGCACAGAACCTACCTCAACCTCTCAATAAATACACGACAACAACGGCCACCTTTCGTAATTTCTACAGAGATAAAGACATACACCCAAACACATTTAGATTGCAAAATGTTACACCAAAATACACTTTTGACGAGCTGTCTAACCTAAATGTACATAAGAGCACAGGACCAGACAAAATTCCTGCCAAATTTCTACGAGATGGAGCCATTGGTATAGCAGGCCCCCTAACCCACATCATCAACTTGTCAATTAACACCAACACAGTACCTGCTGAACTGAAGGAAGCTATTGTAACCCCTCTATTCAAGAAAGGAAATAAACTAGAAGTTGGCAACTACAGACCAGTTAGCATATTATGTATTGTATCTAAAATCCTTGAAAGAGCGGTATACACCCAAATTGAACACTACCTCAAACAAAATGATCTATTCTATAAGTTTCAATCAGGTTTCAGATGCATGTACTCGACAGACTCCTGTCTCATCCACTTAACGGATCACATTCGTAAAGAAATTTCTAACGGTAACTACACCGGAATGGTTCTTCTTGATCTACAAAAAGCGTTTGACACAGTAGACCATGATATCCTATGTAATAAACTACAAGCTATGGGCATAGGGTCTGTGAACTGGTTTAAATCTTATCTTAGTGGTAGAACCCAAAGAGTCAAAATTGATGATAATATATCTGATCCTATGCCAATTAACTGTGGGGTCCCGCAGGGAAGCATCCTTGGTCCCTTACTCTTTCTCTGTTATGTGAACGACATGGAACTGAGCGTCTCATGTAAATTATTACTGTATGCAGACGACAGCGTGCTTCTGGTTTCAGGAAAAGACCCAATAAGTATTGCCGCTTCACTTTCCAAAGAACTAGCATCATGTAGTGAATGGCTAGTGGACAATAGACTATCTCTTCATCTGGGCAAGACGGAAGCCATCTTATGTGGAACAAAACGCAAACTGAAAGACATTGTGGGCTTCTCGGTCAACTGTAATGATATTCCTATAACAACAGTGTCACAAGTTAAATATCTCGGACTGAAACTGGACGCGAGTTTGTCAGGTGAAACAATTTTGGAATCTATCCTGAGTAAGTGTAGAGCACGTATAAAATACCTGTATAGACAGGTGGGATGCTTGCCCGCGGCGACCAAAAAGACCCTCTGCCAAGCGCTTGTTCAATGTCATTTTGACTATTCTGTGTCATCCTGGTACTCTGCATCATCTAAATCAGCACAGCACAAACCTCAGGTCACTCAAAATAAAATGGTTAGGTTCATGCTGAACCTAGGACCCAGATCACATGTTGGCCAGGAACAACTTCAGTCACTAGGTATGCTCAATGTTTCTGACAGGGCCAAACAAATCAGGATAACTAATGCCTTCAACATTTTCTATGACAGAGCTCCAGAGTATCTAAAGAATGATTTTGTTAAAGCAAATGAGAGGAGTGGACATAATACAAGAAACATGATGTTTAATTTTAAGGTCCCGAGAATCCAAGGACAGGGTAAGCAAACATTCTTCTTCACTGCCATCAAAGACTGGAACGACCTACCCCAGTCAGTCCGTGAAAAGAGAACACTGTATTCCTTCAGACGTAGCCTGAAGGAACACCTGAACCGGACAGCTGCGAGAAGGGAGCACCAAGCTTATGTCTACTACTAAATACGACATAAGAGATAGACAAACCAAACTGAAATGATTACTGATTACGGATTACTGATATTTACTATAGGATGTAAGGTATCTTAAAATAACCCCCTAGAAATACTTTTTCTAAAGTATCTATTTTTTTATCCTCCCCTTTTCCCCAGCTAACCTAATCCCACAAGGACCCCAATGGAAATACGCCTAACGGCCTTATTGGGCTATCCTTAGTTGGAATTATGCAAGGCTGGTACATGTCATATTTGTAACAAACTATGTGGTACCAACTCTGTAAATTGCTGACTGAATAAATATTATTATTATTATTATTATTATTATTAGCCTACATTCCAGGTCATCCAAGCCTTAAATTTGTATTCAGATGTCGCCAATGTAGGCTAATCATAGGGGTGGTACGAGGTTCTGATTAGCCTTTAGTGACAAAGCCCCATTAGCTGAACAAGCTCTAATCCTTTCGTGTCCCATCTCACTTGGGAAAATATTATAGGAGATGGGCAATAATAAAAATATTATAGGAGATGGGCAATAATAAAAATAACAGGGTCTTCTTGATGGTTATTTTTTATTTTTAAGATGCAACAACAACTGTACAAGGAAAAATATACATGATTTTACAAAATTCCGCAATCATAGTAGAAGATTTATGAGACAACACAAATATCAGAAAATAAGTCGACTTAACAATTCCTGGACAATGGAATTTCCCAAAACAAGGGCACTCGATTTATTACATTGGAAAGTTAGGATGGATTTGGCGTTATCTTAAAATTCCGTGATATAATAATGTAGCTTAATTAACTCCTTCCGCCTGATCATAAAGGTATTTTATCCGATATCATCAAACGATTATAATGAGCTTAACTCATTACAGAGATGCTAATGTGTATTATTTTGGCTATTAATTGACGAATCTATTAAGCTTTTTAACCCCTTCACCACCAAGACGTAATTTTCATCATATTCTGGTTACCATTAGACGATTTTCTTTACTTTATAATCTACCTCCATGACTTGAATGGGTAAATACGATCTCAATAAACCCTCTGAATAGCAACAGGTCCTTCTGAAACTGTATAAAATCGTCAAAAAATAGCCAGAATGAAAAATAACAAGACGTCATGGTGCTGAAGGGGTTAAGGCCCCCTAAGAAGCGAAGGGGAATTGTCAATCTTAATTATCCCTCGGACTCACACAGATCCTTCGTAATCTTGAGAAAATCGTCTAATAATAGCCATAATACAAGCCAGGCGTCCTTGTACACTGAAAGGTGTAATTAATATGAACCTCGGGGAGTCAGAGAGTTATGAACAGTCTCCCACTTAAGTTCACGTATCCCGTTAAGGGAGCCCACCTCGCTTTTTTTCTCTTTCTCTCCCTCTCTCTTTGGCTTGTATCCATTCGGCCCCATTCAGCCTACTGTTTTAAGACGCTTACCCCCATCCAGGTGTCAACATTTTCCTGGCGAGCGGTAGCGAGCCAGCATATGTATATTTTTGTTTTGAAAGCAAGCTAAATTTGTACATTTTTCGATAGAAAATGTTCTCCGGGGAAGCCGGATTTCTCCATACAATGCTGGCTCGCTAGGAAATAATCGACACCTGGATGGGGATAAACGTCTTAAAACAGTTGGCTGAATGTGGTCGAATGGATACAAGCCAGGGAAAGAGAGAAAAGGGGAGAAAGATAAAACAAAAAACGGTGACCCCCGTTAACCTGATACAGTACAAAAGAATACTGTGTCATCATATATCAACCCCCTCAAGATCCAATACGCATTTCTTGTCTGTTTTCTGGCTATTATTAAACGATTTTATTTAGATTAGTAACGGTATATTATGGAAGTCAGAGGGTCAATGGAGACAGTCTTTATACACTTTTAATTCCCACACATCCTTCCTCAAGTGTATAAAATCGTCTAATGATAGCCAGAATAAACTGTCAACACGCGTCATGATCCTCAAAGGGGTTAAAGTAATTGGTTAATCAGCCCACCAGACAATAAAAGACTAACAAAAAGCTAACTACATTATCATATCAGTTATAATAGCTTTGATCCATAAAAAAAAAATACACGATAGAGAGAGAGAGAGAGCGTTATCATATAAATACACGATAGATTATCATAAAATACGTGTGATGAAAGTACAGTACAGTATAGTGGGTAATGAGAGAGAGAGAGAGCGCGTTTTTATTTTATTCCAGAAGCGAACTTTAGTGGGCGAGTGTGCATTGCTAAGTCAACTCATTTTCCCTGCATTAAGGGGAGGTTTTTAGTTTGTTTCCTAGACAAGCTTGAAATTACACCCCCTTGACCCCCTTTCAAGATAAATTTGTACATTTTTCGGTAGAAAAATGTCCCGGCCGAAGGCCGGTTCCTCTTAAATTACAGGCTCGCTATCGCTCGTCAGGAAAAAATCGACACCTAAATGGGACGAAAGGTCTTAAAAGTGACATAAATGGGGTGAAAGTTCTTAAAATCGCCAAACTAATGGGGCGAACATCTTAAAACTTCAAAAGCAATGGGGCTAAACATGAGGGAGAAAGGGGTAAAGAAAAAAAAATCCCTCAAGTGGAAATCTCCCCTTAACCACCATCTGCACTCACCATCTATTGGAATCCTAGCGACTGAATATTATGAGAAAGCTTGTTTTATTTATCTGGGTTCACATTTATGCTGCACAGGAGACAGGCACACAGACAAACACACGAACAAACACACCTTTACTTACCGTTGTTAACCCTACCAGTATCATATTCTGGCAACTATTAGACGATTTTATTCAACTTAGGAAGGACCTCTAGCAATAATAAGGCTTCAAACTATCTCAACGAACCCTTTCCACTACCACAGATCCTTCCTAAGCTGCATAATATCGTCTAAATATAGCTAGAAAGAAATATAGCACACGTCGCTGGTACTCAAAGGGGTTAACCCTATCAGTACGGCACCGTCTTTATTTGTTCTGGCTTGCACTAGACGATTTTATTGAACTAAAGAAGGGTCTATGAGAGTCTGGGGGTTCGTTGGGATAAATTCTACCTCTTAAGCCCTACAGTACCGGTGCTTCAAGGCCTTAAGGGGAGGTTTTTAGTTGATTCCCTAGACCTCCATCAAGCTTAAAATTACTCCCCCTAAACCTCCTTTCAAGATAAATGTGTACATTTTTCGGTAGAAAAATGTCCCGGCCGTAGGCCGGTTCCCCTTAAATTACAGGCTCGCTATCGCTCGCCAGGAAAAAATCGACACCTAAATGGCACGAATGGTCTTAAAATTTACTTAAATGGGGCGAGGGTTCTTAAAATCGTCAAACTAATGGGGCGAACGTCTTAAAATCTCAAAAGCAACGGTGCTAAACATGAGGGAGAAAGGGGTCCAGAAAAAAATCCTCCAGGTGGATATCTCCCCTTTAGTTCCCTTAACCCCTTCTGTACCGGCGACGTATTTTATTCTAGCCACATTTAGGCGATTTTATTATAAGTATAGGAAGGATATATGGTAGCTAAAAGGAGTAATCGAGATAGCCTGTGGTCTTTTAAGGGGAGGTTTTGAGTTTGTTTTCTACTCCTCCAGCAATCTTAAAATGTCACCCCCTTGACCCTCTTTCAAGATAAATTTGTACATTTTTCGGTAGAAAAATGTCCCGGCTGAAAGCCGGTTCCTCTTATATTACAGGCTCGCTATCGCTCGCCAGGATAAAATCGACACCTAAATGGCACGAAAGGTATTAAAATTGACAGAAATGGGTCGAAAGTTCTTAAAATCGTCAACATAATGGGGCGAACGTCTTAAAATTAGAAAATCAATGGGGCTAAACATGAGGGAGAAAGGAGTCAAGACAAAAATCCCTCAAGTGGAAATCTCCCCTTAATGGGTAAACGTCCTTCTTAAGCTGAATAAAATCGTCTAATAGTCTCCGGAATATAATGAAAGGGACGTCAACGGTACTGTAAGGGTTAATGTTGTTGTTGTTGTTGTTGTTGTTGTTGTTGTTGTTGTTCCCTAAGCTGCCTGGCCGAACAACCCCGTTAATATGTATCATAATTAACCCCTTCAGACACATTGCACACATTAAATTGTTGTACACATTGGCGTGGTTATATAAACAGAAATATTAAATCATAATTATGCCGCTAACCTTCATGCTGCTGACTTCTTCTAGTTTTGGCACAAATACAGTTTCAGGTAGGAAACTAGATATCAAATTAATACTCGAAAATAAAGTATATCTCCAACTGATGATACTAAAACGCGAAGTGGTAATTATGTTAGAATATATAAAAATAGCCATTCGTATAAAAAGATACTAATAAAAGCAATTATATTAACTTGAAAATCTGTCGTCATCACCAACCTTAATTAATGAAATCAATTAAATTAATGAATAAATGTGGCACTCCAAGGATTTGAGCCTAGGATACTCACACCAAATTTTCTGCGCGGTAACTATTATGCTATCAAGACGGTTATTAACATACAATAAGTACAGTGTATTTATAGTCACACATGAGCCGTACTGATGATCAAGGTAACATTGAAACACATTTTAAGTTTTTAACGCCTTCAAGCAAATTACATATTTCTTTATTTCATTAAGGGGAGGTATTTAGTTTGTTCCCTAGACCTCCATCAACCTTAAAATTACACCCCCTCGAGTCCCTTTCAAGATAAATTTGTACATTTTTCGGTAGAAAAATGTCCCGGCCGAAGGCCGATTCCTCTTAAATTACAGGCTCGCTATCGCTCGCCAGGATAAAATAGACACATGAATTGCACGAAAGGTCTTAATATGGGGTGAAAGTTCTTAAAATCGTTAAACTAATGGGGCAAACGTTTCATAATATCAAAAGCAATGGGGCTAAACATGAGGGAGAAAGGGGTCAAGAAAACAATCCCTCAAGTGGAGACCTCCCCTTAATGCTTCTGCCGCATGATTTGACTCAGGTTTGAAAGAAGAATATACTTGGTGCCGAGACATCACTTATTTGGCCGACTGCAATTCTAATATCCAAGGGTATTATTTAAGAAAAATGAAATACAAATGTGATCCCTTAACTTTTCTGAGCAATAGTTGGCTACATTTACAAGACGTGTGGAAACTAAGGAACCCTGTGAACAAACCTCACCGTTCACCTCATCAATGTGTCCTACCAGATAACAGGGGCATTACATAGTTGTTGTAGTCAACCCCCATCAATTTGGCCCATTTTTGTAGTCATATCCTTCGTATTATTGAATACAAAAACGAATCTAATATAATTAAATTCTAAATGTTAGCAGTTTACATGAACAACTATTTTATATAATAGACAAAAGAGGTTTCAAGTGACTGTCATAACAAATTACAATTAATGTATTGTAGAAACGTATCCAAAGCAACATACTAAAAATATGGCTCCATATTATGCTAGAGAATATCCTACATTAACTACAAATGTGCGATGCTTTTTAGAATACTATAAGATATAACAATTGCAAAACTATTTATTACCACAATTAACGAGCTAGACAGTGGTATAGTGGTCTTAGTATGTATGTCATTACTAGCTAGGTCATTAAGAGATAATATAGAAGATAAATGCATTTAGTCACTCACTTCGGCACTGTCGTACCAGAAATTATATATATTATCTTATATATATATATATATATATATATATATTAAACGTACAGTATAAAGCTACAAAGTTAAAATAGTTAAGATAAAAGCTTTTATGAATTCGAGCCCTCCCTACCAATAATATTTGCATTACCCGGTAATCATTTAGATGTTTGCTACCAGCTCGGTAATAAAGGAATTAAGGTTTCTATAGTCATACATTTGTTCACTAACAACTCCGAAATTCTATAGCCCCAAGATATGTTTTGCTTATTATGCATTATAATGATTTGCTACTTAGTATTACGTAATGATAATATACTCACATTAGTAGCCTATATATTCAAATCATGTAGATATTATAATATGATTATTTGTCTTCGTTTTCTATAGCCTTATTATAGTAGTTGTAATAATGATAATAAAATATAATACAAATTCACCTGAGTTTATATATAAAATTCATCTTTGAAAAATTACAAACTACCTTATGCCCGGGTTATCAACCCTAGGAGTACGATGATCTATACTTAAATTATTTACCTGTACTTTCGCTGACATTGGAGAAACCTACCATTGTTAACCCCTCGAGGATCTAAGACACATTTTTACATTATATTTTGGTCACCATTAGCCGATATTAACCCATCCAACCCCAGCGTTGAGACGTGTTCCACGGCTATTTATGTAACGCTCAATCGACGACGGCATTCTCGCCCTTATTTACCCCTGCTATAGAGTAAACAAGACCCCCAGGTGACCTTGGTGAGTGCTTTTATGCATGTATTCCTTCATTACTAACTCATACCATGTCTTTTATGCATGTATTCCTTCATTACTAACTCATACCATGTCTTTTATGCATGTATTCCTTCATTACTAACTCATACCATGTCTTTTATGCATGTATTCCTTCATTACTAACTCATACCATGTCTTTTATGCATGTATTCCTTCATTACTAACTCATACCATGTCTTTTCAGGAAAAAAACAAAGTCAAAATTTGCCTGGGTTCTGGGTGTCAATCAATAATAAATCAGCTGGGGCTCAATGGGTTAAGGAGAGGTCTCCACTTGAGGGATTTTTTTCTGGACCCCTTTCTCCCTCATGTGCCATTTAGGTATCGATCTTTTCCTGGCAAGGGATAGCGAGCCTGTATTTAAGGAGGAACCGGCCTTTGGCCGGAACATTTTTCTGCCGAAAAATGTACAAATATATCTTGAAGAGGGATCCTTGGGTTATTTTAAGTTTGATGGTGGTCTAGGGAGGAAACTAAAAATAAAATAAAATACATAAATGAAAAAATCTACCAAAAACGTAACCATCCCCCTTTAAGGTTACAACTATTTAACGTTGTAGGCCTATAGCTTTATTATTATTGTTTAACTCTCATTCTAGTATTGTCTTATTTCTGTCTGTAGGCCTACTTATAACAATTAAGTGTATATAAAATACAAACCTTTTATACAGAACTTCAAATCGAGCAGCAAAATACTAAATATTTTTGTTTACTAACTGTATTTATTGTGACATATCTAAAGATGCTATCACACCAAAGACTTTGCTGGCGATTTTCGATAAGTAAGTTTATTCTAGCAGTATTTCTATATATATATATTTATTTTTCATTATTACCGGTAGCTAGACTAATGGCGGAATATTTTTTTTCTGGACTGAAATATTCTTAATCTTTAACTAACCCCTTAAGGACACAAAGGCGCATTACTTCAATATACTCTAGTTGATATCAAACCACATTATGCAGTTTAGGAAGGCTCTCTTGGAATCAAAGGGGTACAAACCTAATTAACCCTCTGCCTTCCAAAAATTCCTTCCTAAACTGAATAAAATTGTCTAATGATAGCCAAGATAAAAGTATATGCGTCCTGGTATACTGAAAGGGTTAACAAAAATGACAAAATGCCCGAAACAATTGTCAGAAAAAGCGCTTGTGTGACACCACCCTCAGGGGAGATGGGCTGATTTATTTGATTATTGTTTTATCTCTTTATTATATTTTAGTTTCCTCTCTAGACCTCCATCATACTGTAAACAAAATACACCCTAGATCCCCCCTCAAGATAAATTTGTACATTTTTCGGTAGAAAAATGTCCCGGCCGAAGGCCGATTACTCCTAATATTACAGGCTCGCTAAAATATCGAAACCCAACTGACACGAAAAGTCTTAATATTGACAAAGAAATGGGGCGAATGATCTTGAAATCGCCAAATTAATGGTCCGGTTGTCTTATACTGTGAAAACTAATGTGGTTAAGCATGATGGAGAAGGGTGTCTAGAAAAACAGCCTAAATCCCCTCAACTAGCTCAACTTTAGACAGGAAAAGCTTCTAGATGACAGTATCACAGACAGTACAAATATAATATTGTCGATATGATATGGGCATAAACAGCAATGCTCCACTAAGTCTTAAGATATAATATATAATACTCTTATTTATCAATAAATATTATTGTTCTAAACTTTTGTCTTCTGTCAGGCTATATTGCTTTTCATTTAATTAATGGACAAATACTTAGAAATGTTCATACAAATAAGAATTAATACATATTAATATGCCACTATCTCTAGTAACCATCAGTGACTCATCAGAGTGTAGGCTACTCTCAACTCGTTCTCTTCAGATATTCAACGCATTATATTTTCTAATTGCCTCTTGGACCCTCAGCAAGCCAAACGAGATGCTTGTTGCACCTACGGGCCAAAGAGAACTATTGACCTACTTTTGTCTCCTTTCTTGTGTGTTCTTTACACCCTGAGTCATGTCAGATGTGTGAATTAAATAACTTGTATCCCAAGCCAGACTGGGAACAAGGTTGGCAAGGCAACAGCTGGTGGTTTAATACCAACTCACTCAGCTGATATCATCTCTTTTGGTTCGGCAGTACCAACAATTAACCCAGCAGTACCAGATAATCATCTGTCAGTGCCAGACCTTACCTTGGCAGATCCAAACACTAACCTGGCAGTATCCAATACTTACTTGGAAACGCCAGGTAAACCTTCAAATTTGGCAATGCTGATAAATTTCACGGCAGCGCCAGATAACTGTTTGGAAGCGTCAGACACCAACTTGGTAGCATGAAGTGCCAGTCAGGTACTGTCTGATACTTCAATTCCATCTAAAACTGACAACAAAGAGCTCGAGGATGTGCAGCAGTAGGCCACAATCACCTCCAGGTTCCTTCTTTGAAGCTTTAGGTCCAAGAAAGAAATGCATATAAGACTAAAAATGGTTTGACTTGATGGATAATTTATGATACAAATTATGCTTATTGAAAATATACAGTAATAATTTTGCGTTAATTATCTGCATGCACAAAAAGGACTTTGCCTAACATTCTGCTCTCTTCAGCAGCGGAATATACTACACACATATATAACTTTTAGTATTGTAATTGGCTATGGTAGCTTATTAACTTTGTTTTTTACTGCAAACCATGACATTATTTGTGTAAGTATTTTGAACAAGAATGCATAACAAATCTAGGACATTATATAATCAGTAATAATTTGTGTGTAAAGTACATATATAAACGTATTCCTTAAGCAAATAATTTACTGATTAACAGCAACTGATACAAATTTATCTACCTACCTAGAACTAAGTAAAATATAGTTTCATTAACCCATTGCCTGCGGGAGACGTTCCCGAACACCATGGCAATTTACAGGCTTTTAAAGCCTCTTAAAGCCTGTAGAATTGAGTGCGAGGGAGCGGGAGCGGGAGAGCGACAGGCCACACGTCCTTCCCACAGCCAGGCGGCTGCGGCACTGAGGGGTCTGAGTCAGAATCTCGCGAGATATACAGTGCTGCCAATGGCATATGTAGCACGACATTAGCGATAATTGCTCATTTTAGTGAATGTCTAAGGTAGCGGTGCGGGTGAACTCTGCGATCTACGAAGCTCGTTTTGGTGTAATTTTGAAGCTATTTTCTTCTAGTTTTTGGCTGAATACATTTCATTTCATTCAGACACTTGCCTAATCAATCAGGAATGCCTGAATGAGCCCTATTATGGCGGAAATTGGCGAAAATATGCCCGCAGCCAAAGTGTTAAATATTAATGATAAAAATTACATCATAACATATAATCATGAGTCTTTAGATTGGATACCAAGAAGGGTGTGATAAATATATTCAACATTGTTTGCCTCTCAACTTTCTCTTCATAATTGCTGAGGGGCACAGGGCCCTGTGTGGGGCTTTGGTTTCCCGGGCGTTTCTGCACCCTCCTCAGCTCCCCGCCATGGAGTGGCTTCGGTCACCCAGGCTTTATTGTGGTCGGCAGGGAGGGTTCTGTGGGGGCGCTCGGTTATAGCCTTGGCCTTGCTCGGGGCCTTGGGGCTGTTCGGCCAGGCAGCTTGGGGAACAACAACAACAACAACAACATTGTTTGCTAGTGCAATTGCTATAGCTGAAATTTAACCCTTTCATCCAACAGACAATACTTCAATATATTCCAGCAACCACTAGACACTTAAATCAGACTGGGAAATCTAAAAATTCTTTCTCTATCTGAGGTACTTCGAATTTTAATGCAGGCATCACATTCTATTGAAAGGATTAGTGTTTATATATGATTACATTTGTTGTGGAGTTGCAATATAAATTTAGAGGGGCTCGTGGACAGCTCAACCAGTGAGCCATTCCAACCAGTAAATCTCAACCAGTGCCACCTAAATCGGTAGCAAGTTGAAACTATAACATAACTTTAACCCAATCCAAATTTATTGATTGAGTTGATACTGGTTGAGAGCTGATGGTTGACTTGACCTCTTCTGTTGAGGTGTTCGTTCACCATTTGGAGGTGTTGTCGGTCAGGCCGCCGCATGGTTGGTTCGCGGTATGATTGGGCCGCGGCGTACTTTTTATTTGCCCCCCCCCCCTGCTGGCAATATATATGATGATGATAATAAGTCATGGGGGGGTGAGGGGCCCCTCAACCCATTACTGTATCCCATGGCAGTCACAATAGACGAGAACGTGATTGCCAGCATACAAGTAATGTAAACACTACATGTGCGGCGGCCCAATTGGGATGCGGCCCAACCGCCATGGGACCGTGAGGTTTATTCTAGGCTCTGAAGCGAGGCACTTAAGATGTGTAGAACATGTAAGATTGTAAGAGGTGGTTGGTTTACTAATTTGGTGTACTTTCCATCATCAAAACAGACCATTTTCAATTAATGCAACTTGTCCAGTGCCTATTAACCTAGTTGATAAACTCATAATTAACGATTAATTATTTCGCAAAATCAAATGAGCCAATATTTGCCACTTTATCATGATTATACTTTTCTTACCAAATTATAATTTCAGATAATATTTCCGTTCATCAAAGTGAGTGCCTTCTTTGAAAGTGGTAGTATTTCTAAATGTTTGCGGTATTTTGACAACTTGTCTGTCATGACGTTGACATTAACCCCTTCTGTATCGGCTACGTCTTTTAAACTTTATTCTGACTACTATTAGACGATTTTTTTCAGTTTAATAGGGGTCGCTAGCAATTAACAGGCTTCGAACTATCTCGCTTAACCCTTTGACTAATACAGATCCTTCTTAAACTACACAAAATCGTCTAAAAATAGCTAGAATAAAATTGAAAAAGACGTCGCCGGTACAGAAGGGGTTAAGTTTGATACGGGTGGTCCCTTTTGGTTGAGGTATATACACGCATCAATGTTTCATGGCCCTATTGTCATGCTTGGCTACTGAAGAATTAAATTATTCACATCTAGCCTCAAGATAAATAATTGTCAACTGCATATTGGAATCGAGGTACTGACTTGGGTGGGTAAAATTCATGGTGTTTCTATTTTAACCTGTCTTCATTTACTAATACTGTACTGTATTGTAGTAGAGAAACCATAGTTTTTATGTATAAAATGTCATGCTATTGATGTAGTGTTAATGTAATATAAATTCCTGTCAGAAAAGGAACTCAGATGGCATTATCATACATTTTATACTGGAGATGTGTTAAAATCATGCTTATGACAAAGTAGTATCTGAACTATTGTGCAACTTTACTTCATCTCAGACAAAAATGTGCAATAGTTGGCTACATAAAAGAATTTTTTCCTTTGGAAGAACTAGACTGTGATCCAAGGCAATAACATACACTGACTATAATTATGCACAGATGGGAATTAGTGAATCTGGTATATGTACTTGAAAGTAGTTATGCATAGCCTGCATACAAACATAAATTTAAAGACCGAGTGATCCCCATGAAGTGCGGTTCCAGTCTCACGTCCACAGGGCTGCCTCGCTTGTTAGTTTATTTTTATTAAAAATCCGACAGTAAGATCTGATCCCACGTTTCTTGGTCTGCCCCTTGGTCCAGCTCCCTCCACGTTCACGGACTTGCATATTTTCACCCAACCTCTCCACATGTCTAAACCATCCAAGCCTGCTAGTACGCATCTCATTATTGATACTCTTGATACCTAACTGCCTCCTTAGCTCTTCAATAGATATCCTATTTTGTACTTGGGCCCCACATATCCCTCTCACCATTCTCACGTTCTCATTCTGTTACGTTCCATTCTGTTGATATCATCCGCTTTGACAAACCACGTTTCTGAAGCATATGTCATTGCACTTTTAACACATAAAGCATACACCATTTCCTTCAAGGGAGGGAGTCTTTTCATGGTGAGTAGTGGCAACAGTTCTCCAAACTTTCCCCAACCGAATCTAATTCTGGTGATAGTGGCGACTTTGGCCCCATCACCGTCAGAGATGGTATCTCGCAAGTAGCAAAACTTGTCCACCATCACTAGTGCTCATTGCCGAAGTTAACACTCTTGAGCCGGTCATTGAACACAAGCTCACAATATATATTTTTTAACCTCGGACTTCTTCCTCGGTACAGGTCCCTATACTCTAGTGCAGCGGTTCTTCATGTGGTGTACCCAGCAGTGGCAGGCTCTACACTGAATTGAGTTCGCACATACAGTACTGCGCATGGGTATACACCACTTTATTTTATCTTTCCAAGCCTCGATCTACTGAGTTTAATAATATTAGAGGATTATTTATAGTTTGACAGTGAATTTATGAGTTTACCCTTTTGCTATAATGTTGTTAGAAGTAAAGGAGCACCATTAAAATATACTAACACTATATTTTAGCTCAGTATGGTGGCATACAAAGGCAATCTTCCACAGTATTTATACCAGGTTCATTAAATTGTCCCCAACTGTACCATGATGAAGTACACATTTGACATTGATATACAAAAGTGCAGTAGTTGTTGTTGTTGTGGTGGTGGTGGAATGGGAAGGAACTTCAGTATTGGTGGTCTAAACATCACTGACATACCTGTTTTACAAAATAAAAATATAACTTTCATTTCATGTACAGTAGATTGAAATGATGATGATGATGCAGTTTTTACCACCATGCTGAATAGCAGAGCTAAGGTGGGTGTCCCTGATGATCATGGACTACAGTGAACATTTGCCACAGATTGCTAGACCACCTCACTGGCGTCTGCCAAATAGCACATTGGCTGGCCCGACACTCGAACTGTCGACCTCACGGTTTGCAGGTGAGTGCTCTACCAACCGTGCTATGGCCTGTGGTGAATTGATGATAAACATAACTAAATCAAATAACCAACTGTTAAATTGAATGAAAATATCCAATTATATTCGATCACTTAAAAAGAAAAGAAAACAAAAAACACACACACAGCTACCAACTTCACCTCTTAAAATACAGGCCTAATAGAGTTGCCTTGATTATATTACTTCTAATTCAGTCAAACATTTACCCTTGGGCAATAAAAAAGACAATATCACACAGAATATCTTAGTATAGGTAGTGCCAACGAACTTTACAATAATCTCGATCCCTGACCTCTTTATAACTCAAAAGGGCCTTAAGCAAACTGGCTGTAAATATCCACACCTATTTCCTGGTGGACCCTTCCCAAATGATAGAAATGTCAGCCAGATTGCTTTCATTAATTTTGAGTTATTAATTAAAATGTAAAACTTGCAAACTAAACAAACCAAAATTGGGACAAGGACAATATAAAGTCAAATTAAATTATCAAAATCGCTATGTGGAAACAACGCTTACTAAAATGAAAATTATTAAATAAAAGAACACAATCCACCACATAGGGTGTACATTACTACATGAGCAAGTTAATCTGTTTCCCAAGCAAACTAATCGCACATATAACAACGCACTATCGTCACGTTACAGGAAGTAGTCAAGTTTGGGAAGAAGGGGTCCAGATTATTGTCAAGTTTGTTGGCGCTACCTATAGATGTTGAACAAATTGTCAATATGGCAGTGGTATATAATGTAATAACTGGAATGTTAAAAGAGGGAAGGTTATTGACTGGCATGTTACTGGAAAGTTATATTCCTGATTACGTGTTTCTCTAATGGTATCAAAATCGTGAGGTTGAAGCAGTTTGCTCTCCCACACACACTTCTTGCACCTCTCACTCACACTACATCTCAAATCCTCTTTTAAACACAAACTTATTTTACTCGTATTTAACCCATGCATTACGACACACCTCCTAAAATGTATCATAGGCCATTGCTCTATGAGAGAGTTTGATTTAGGAATTTGGGTGTAGGGAGCTGTTACTTATCATGCACTGACATCTTACTGTCCTTCTCCATGTATGTAAATTACATCAATCTTTCTAGTCAGAGTCTACAGTATATGAGGCGTCCGGCGGCAGAAGGGCGGAAACACCAAAAAAAAGTTTGATACATATTCCATAACGAAGGCTGAAAAAACAACTGTTCTAGACATTTTTTGGTGCTTCCGACCTTCTGCCGCCGAACGCCTTAGATGCGTTCGGCGGCAGAAGGCCGGAAGCACCCAAATTTTGTCTAAAACTGTGATTTTTCAGCCTTCGTTATGGAATATATTTATCACATTTTTTGTTGGTGCTTCCGACCTTCTGCCGCCGGACGCCTCATATATGTTGGCCATTTCTATTACAGCTAAAAGGCTAACCAGCCAATATCACACTAAGATTCATAATAGTCTCCACTCTGATGGTGCTTGTCATTCATACTACAGTAGAGCAGGGCCAATATTTACTAACCAACGTACAAGTAAAAGTTACCGCAAGAGGACAAAGATACGAATGAATTATCCCTTAAGGTGTCAATTTGTTCATATCTCCTCCCACTTGCTGACACCTTAATGTACAGTATGTTGTTTAGTAAACTCTGGCCCTGAGCTTTCGACTAAATGGTCAATTATTCCATTTAATATAATACTGTTTCACAAAAAACTACAATTGTATTTTTAAAGCCTTCTCTTCTTTTTTCTGGTCGTATTTTGAAATACACAATGAAAAAAATACACACATTGCTATTGTCAGCGCAAATAATTTAATGCAAATTAATTGTCAAAAAGGTTTCATTCACTAAAATTTGGTCAGTTGAATATTATATATATTTTTTTTTTTTTTCATACGTGGTCCTTAGACTACATAATTTTATGAGTGATGGACTGTGTGGAGAGCCTGGAAGATGTTATTGTTTTGCTTATTACTACACAACACATTCAAATAACATCGGACTGGAATTACATTACCAAAGTCTTGAAAAAGTAAACCATTAAACATCCTCTGAGAGTGACATTGCAAAAGTTGTTGTAAACTGTACATGGATATATACAAAATCTCACACTGATATAAATAAGTTATATTTAATATGCAAGACCTGGAAGTTGTAGTAGGCTCGGAATAAATGTGTTTATTGGAATGCATTCATCTTTCATGAATTATTTTTTTCTTTTCAAATAGCAACTATAGGTAGCGCCAACGAACTTGACAATAATCTTGATCCATGACTTCTCTGTAACTCAAAAAGGCCTAGAGCAAACTGGCTGTAAATATTCACACCTATTTCCTGGTGGACTCTTCCCAAATGATAGAAACGTCAGCCCGATTGCTTTCATTCATTTCGAGTTACAAGAAGTTAAGGGGTCAAGATTATTGTCAAGTTGGTTGGTGCTACCTATAGTACCTGTGTGTTTATGCTTCATCATCAAGAGTAAACGGATTGATATCGAGATGCCGAATTTGCGATCCCATGTTTGGAACTGACAGGCAATCTATTAAGGAGAGATGGGTCGCTTTTCTGGATCCCCTTCTCCCTCATGTATGGCCCCATTAGTTTTCAGATTTTAAGATGTTTGCTCTATTAGTTTGTTGATTTTAAGACCTTTCGCCCCATTTACTTGTCAATATTAAGACATTTTGTGTTATTTAGGTGTCAATATTTTTCCTAGCGAACGATAGTGAGCCTGTAATTTTATAAGAACCAGCCTTTTGCCGGGAAATTTTTCTACCGAAAAATTTACAAATTAATCTAGAAGGGGTATCTAATGGATGCTTTTTAAAAGTTTGATGGAGGTCTAGGGAGGAAACTAGAGAAATTATGTATAAATGAAAAAATCTACCAAAAATTTAACCATCCCCCCTTAACATGTTCCATTTGTAGTAAATACTTTTACATCTCCATTATATTTGTACCCGAGAGCTGTGGCTTTAAAAGAAAGTAACGAAGGACAGGCAATTAAATGAAAGCAGTATTAGTCACACACTTGCCATTACATACAATTGCCCATACATTGTTAAAGTTTGTGAAAAGTCAAACTATATCCCATGTCAAAATGTCGTAAGTTTGTGAAAATGGAGCAATACATTATTGATTAAAATGTAAAACTAACTAAACAAACCAACATTCGGACTAAGACAATATAAAATCAAAATAACTAATCAAAATGGCTATGTGGAAACAACGCTTACTAAAATAAAATTTATGAAATAAAAGAACACAATCCACCACATAGGGTGTACATTACTACATGAGCAAGTTAATCTGTTTCCCAAGCAAACTAATCGCACACACAACAACGCACTATCGTCACGCTCACACGCTCATTGTAGCCTTCATGTTCGCATTCATTACGTGTACTAATGGAATGACTCGCACAACTTATAGGCTTTTCATTAGCTGGGAGCTTTATCAGTCATCACTATCTACTTTTGGGTGACATGAAGATACTTAACTTTTTGGGCGATTTTTGCATGTACAGTATTAATTATTTTTCCAGTTTCCTCCCTAGACCTCCAACAAATTAAAAAAAACATCCATTAGATCCCCCTTCTAGATTAATTTGTAAATTTCTCGGTAGAAAAATATCCCGGCCGATGGCCGGTTCTTCCAACATTACAGGCTCACTATCATTCACCTGGGAGAAAATCGACACTTAAGTAGCACGAAAGGTCTAAATATTGACGAAGAAATGAGGCGAAAGGTCTTAAAATCGCCAAACTAATGGGCCAAAAGTCATAAAATCTGAAAACTAATGGGGCTAAACATGAGGGAGAAAGTAGTCCAGACAACCGGCCCATCCCCCCTTAATCACTGTGCAAGTTGGGCACTATAAGGCCATAACTCCATACAACTATCTGAGTAAAGTCAGTGAAAATAGGTTAGCCTAAACTGAACAAGATGTGAAAATACACGTCTCTTAGACTACCAGGCTAAGTGAGGTACCTTTATTAGTCTCGTGGTAAGGTGTCTGCCTCGTAACCCAAGGGTCCCGAGTTCGATTCCCGCCCTGGGTGTAGATTTTCGGAGGCTATTTTCACCATCTAACGAAGTTTAGGTGTGTTGGTAAAATTTTCAAGATGATTGAAAGTAAGATCGGAGCTCCATAACCCTGCATATGGGCATGGTGTAAAAAACAAATCCTACATATCAAATGCACATGATTACATTTTGTAGATTCTAGTTCTTTCATATTTTAGTAATTTCACTTCAGAGTAAGTCAATGCAAGATTTGGTATCACTTTACAAATACAAAATACGATACTGTGTTGGAACAAGTCGCACCATATCAATACCATTTTAAGACTATGAAAATAGTATTCTCTTTGTCATTAACACCTTTCATTCAGATAATGGCTTTTACATTTTATTTTAACTAGGTCCAGACGATTTTGAATTAAATCAACTTATGAATGACCTCTCAAGTCAAAGGTTTAAACAAAAATTAAGTCTTCATTTCAAGCCTTTAATTTATAGAGGCCCTTCCAAGCTAATACTATCTGACAGTAGCATAGCAAGACTAAAACACATAAGACATATCTCATTAATGGCCTCTATTATTTACCCTTTCAGTATCGGAGGACACAGTTCAACATATTATTCTGGTTATCATTATACAACTTCATGCAGCTTAGGAAGGATCTCTAGGAATCAGAGTTATAAAACCTCGATTAACTCTTTAACTCCCATCCTAATCTGAATAGAATCTTTTATTTTATTTTTTTCAACTAGTTTAACCAGACCGCTGAGTTCTGAAACAAAACTCTCATAGGGCTGACCCGAAGGATTAGTCTAAATCTCAGTCAGGACGTTAAGGCGGCGTAAGAATCGGAGGATGGGGGATATGGAAAAGGACGGGGAGTCTGAGATGATAGTTTCGAAGGTTTTATTACCAAAGCAAGCAAGACGATGGGGCAAAGTGGCAGGGCAATCCATAAAGATGTGACGAATAGTAAGAGGAGCGGGACATGAGGGGCACACTGGTGCCTGGCCATGAGGGGAAGACATCAGGTAACCACGAGTTAATCGGGAATGGCCAATTCTGAGTCTTGTCAGTAGAACTTCAAGTTGCCTTTGGGGCCACAAAGAGGATGGCCATGGATAGACAGAGGGTTTTATTGCTCGAAGTTTATTAATACGCGGACGTAGAATCTTTTAAGAATAGCCAGAATAAACTGCTAAGATGCATCAAAACCCTCAATGGATTATATAGTTACGTCAAATCTTGGTAGGGACAACACGAGAGAAAGGAAATAATAAATATGTTTGAGTACAGTTAACCCTTCTGTACCGGCGACATTTGTATATTTGATTTCAGCTATATTTGAACGATATAATGAAGCTTAGGAAGGCTATATGGGAGCTAAAAGGATTAATTGAGATAGAGTGTGGCCTTTTAATTGGCATACACCCTTCCTAAGCTGTATAAAATCGTTTAATAATTGCCAGAATATAATTAAAATTGCGTCACCGGTACTGAACGGGGTAAACAAACATCAACTCTCTCCTAAACTCCCCTCCGGCAGAGCACTTTGGAGGCACTTGGTAAACAGAACTCCATCGCACTGCTTTGTATACACACGGGCCTGGTTTCATCAACGTTACCATCACATCGGGCTTACCGTCAACATTAAGGGCCGTTCTTTTAAACATCGTAAATGCTTTTCCGACCCTGATTGACCCTTATCGTTTATCTGTATAAAGGTCAAACTGGGTCGGGAAAGATTTTAGGGAAAGCTTTTACGATGTTTAAAGGAATGGCCCTTACTATCGTACTTCCATCACCGTCCATACATTCCCTATTCATCAACAATAAGGTAATAGAATGGGGTGGTAAGGATCCTCAACAGTACGTAAATATTCATGGATAAGTTTTAGTGCATATCAAATTCTGCTACCATCACTATAAATTCCAAATTCATCAACAATAGGCTAATAGAATGGGGTGGTAAAGATCCTCAAAAGTATGTACGGGATGTATTCGTGGATAAGATTTAGTGCAGATAAAATTCAGCTACCATCTACTTTGCCAACTCTCATGATGGTAAAATGCATTGATGAATTTGGCCATTGTAGACTAACATTAGCTATGGCACTCAGATATACTCCTTACATATAACTGTTTCTAATATAATGATAGGTAAACACACACCTCTTGTTTTCGGTTGATAACAAAAGTCTTGGAAAACTTTATATTCTTATGAGTGATTGTAACATCATGACTGTACTGGAATTTCGGCATCCAGGTCTCCCTCACTATCCGATGCCCCGATTTACGATGTTATTATAGGTCTTTAGGTGTTTGGGTTTGGGTTTTGGCTGGTCTGAGAACGCAACCCCATTTACACCATTAATTTTAGGGTTCGCTGTATGATCTTTCTATTTCAGATCGGGTTTTCAGGAACGTAACCCAATCGTAAATCGAGGGAGACCTGTGATACAAATGCCGTGCAAAATTCCTTACTATAGACAGGCAATTATTATCAGTGCCTAAATATATGAATATTATGGCATTGTCTTTATACGTAATTTTTAGAGTTCATATGGTATTTGTAAATGCAGACGACACACCAAAATACAATTAGTATTGTCAGAAAGAAATGAACTTGTAAAAACACCTATGCCAAGTCCCGTATGACTTTATATTGTGTCATCCCAGTTTTGGTTTGTTTATATGGCAAGTTTTACATTATAATATATTTTAATGGTAACTGAACTAGTCAAACAAAAACAAATTCCAAACTAAGTCATTCTAACAGGTTCAACCAAAAAATATATTTGTAGCCGGTTGAATAGAAGATAATACATAAGTTGGGTAGCTTAGGTATCTTAACAAGTTCAAGAAAGATGTTTCCACACACATACACACCAACTAGAACACACACGGCTGCCCACATGTCCAACAATTGCAGAACTTTTTAAATTATGCTATTTTAGCTTTATAGTTGTATACATATCAAAAACTGAAAAGTAAATAATTAATAGGTTAACTCCTTCTGTACCGGTGACGTCTTTTTAACTTTACTCTGGCTACTATTAGACAAATTTATAGTTAAAAATGGGCCTCCAGTAATTAACAGACTTCGAACTACAGTATCTCACTTAGCCCTTTTTACTACCACAGATCCTTCTTAAACTGCACAAAATCGTCTGAATATTGCTAAAAGAAAATGATAAAGAGAGAGAGAAAGATGGAATTTGTCAGCCTACTGGGCCGGAGCCCTCATAAGGCTGGTGAAGGGAAATATTACGGAATTAAATCAAACGCTTATAAATTATGACGGTGAATAGGGAAGAAGGTAAACTGTGCCGAGAGTGCTAGGAGATAGTGGATAGAATTGGTACGTAAAGAAAGGTGGTACTGTATATGAAAAACGTCAATCAGATTTCATGACATAAATTAATTGCCGTCAGGTACCGGCGGATAGGGGAGAAGGTAAACGAAGGTGAAATAGCTAAGATAGTGTGGATAGAATCGGTACGGAAATTAAGTTGGCGTTCCCGCTCATACAATTGGCACTCACAGAGAATGTGACGAACCGTGATGCGGGTTTGGCAACGTCGGCAATATGGTGGAGAGTCCGGGGGTGAATTCATAAAATGGCCATGTGTATACCGCGTGTGCCCGATGCGCAAGCGCGTTAAGACGACTTGATTCCTGCGACATGAGTCAAGTGAGGATGACCAACGATCAACCATAGTCTGAAGAGAGCGAAGATGATTACTAGTGTCAAGAGCCGACCACTCCCTCTGCCAAGCCGCCCATACCCGTTCTCGGAGAATGGGGAAAATGTATGTGGGGCGCTCGAGGCAAGGTGACGGCGAGCCTTGACACGCCCGTTTTGCCAAAGAATCTGCTCTCTCTCATTCCCAGGAATCCCCACATGAGCGGGTATCCAGCAGAATGTAATGCGACGTCCCGACTTAAGATCATGGATATCCCGGATAATACTACAAGTCAGATTTTTCTTGGGTGCAAAATTATTAAGTGTTAGGAGTGCGCTTTGAGAGTCACTGCATACGACAATACTGGGGACATTAACAGGTAGTGTGTTTGTCAAGCTTAGAGCACTCTTTATTGCAAGAATTTCCGCCGTAAAGATGGAAGAGTGTGGATGGAGAGTACACTGACGAGTTCCATACTCAGAAACAACGGCATATCCCACAGAGGAGGCATCCTTGGACCCATCCGTATAAATAAAAGTAGCAGGAGTATGGCCAAATAGAGAAAATGATAAAGACGTCGCCGGTACGGAAGGGGTTAAGGATGTACATTTTGCTCCTTATTATGCCCTCATAAATAGCAACACTAACATAAACAAAAGTAGCTCTGTATCAGTTAGGCATGTGGGCAACTTTTGGCTCTAAGGGCAGATCCAAGAGTACAGTAGTATATTATAACCCTAGTCAATATTATTATAACCCTAGTCAATATTATACAGGTACAATCGGCCTAATAAGTGATGTCTCGGCACCAAGTATATTTTGATCCATAATTGGTTTCAGCAATATCTAAACTTAATTTATTCATTTAGAGGGGGATATACAAACATATACCTACATTTACCCACCCTATTCAACATCTGGCAGACATTATTACAGCACAGAGCGAGCCAAACGTAATGACAGCTGAGACATGACTTATTAGCGCGACCGTACTCCTTACTTAAAGTTGCTCACTTACCATTGTTTCACTATTACATTGTTCATGAATTAGGGAACAAAATTAACTTGCTATGCTTCCTTAATAAATTGTAAATGAGACAGAAATAGTGGATCATCACTAGACAAATGGCAAAAAGATAGTTGCTTCACCTAAAGTTGTTTCATTCAAAGTCTCGATTTTCAGGAACGTTACTACAACAGTGTGAGGAATTACTGTGTATCTATTGTGGACACCCGTTGTGTGCAAATACATAGATGCACTTATTTATGTTAATAATGAATAAAATTTTAACTAGGGTTCTTAGATTTTACTGTTTAATTTGTAGGAATTACAATTACTTACAAAAAATGTATATTAGGAATCAGAGAAATGTGAATTAAGTTACCTACCCGGGTACCTGCCCAATAGCATTATCGTTAGTACGTGCTGTATGTATTTTGTACTATTGTAAATTTTATATTCATTTTGTAAAGTTGCAAATTTGATTAACCCCCGTGATACGGCGGGTCGCGCCTTTTGTATTTTTGCGGGTGTCCTAGTACCGGGGAAAATATAGAATCTTCGGCATTTTGGCGCGCTTAAATATAAATGGTCTAACCAAGTTTTATACATACCAGAGGCAGATATTGGAGTTAACGTGTGATGGGCGAAAACTAAAACATTGTACATTGTGTGGTTATTGTGTGAAGTGAGAAATAAGATCGAGAGTTTGGCGGGAATACCGAGCTTCGGGACTGCGGCTACGGTCTGTGTATATTCGTTCAACAATTTATTATTGATTATGGATTATTTATTATGTATTATGAAATAATATTGATTATATTGATAATTGATTACTGATATATTTCACCATTGTAACCATTCCTAAGTCACTGTCGTCTGCTTTCATGTATTGTTTGGGACTCAGGAAAATTAATACAAGCTTTCGTAAGGCTTGCTTACAAGCAGGAGTCACATGACTGGCTGGCTGTGTGTTCTTGTTGGTTATACGGAAAACCCGCCAAGACAACAAAACTTTCTCTAGGGCAGTTTTAAGCGGTTTTAAGCCTTAGATTAACCCGTAGGCTCCTCAGAAGCCATCCGGGCCCCCACGGTGCAAATAGCTAATGTCCTCGTAAGAGTCCTTCCGGGTCTGAGAGGTTAAATAGAAAATGTTGACATAAATTGTGGTTTCTTTATTCATACAGAATTAAATAGAATTTACCAGAATGTCCTGAACTTGTCAACCATCTAATTCCTTGAACATGACGAGAGTGCGATCAATTTGCTTGGGAAACAGTTTCACTTGATCATGTAGTGATGTACATCCTATGTTGTGGTTTTGTGTTCTTTTATTTCAAAATTTTAATTTACCAAAGCATTATTTCCACAGCGATTTTGATAAGTATTATTGTCTTTATATTGTGTCGTCTCTGTTTTGCAAGTTTTAGATTATAATTTAGGTTACTTAAGGTATTATATTATTTATCGTCAATCCAGACCCAGTCCTTTAAACTGGGTAAAGAAGTATATACTGTATTAGTAATTCACAGAAGAATAGAGAACATCAAATAAGGTTCTGGTAAAAGGACATACCTTCATGAAACTTTAGTTAACCCCGGGTCAGCCAAATTGACAGATGAGTGGTGTCCGCTCATTGTGGTGCTCTTCCGGGAATTACTTTTCGAGATGTGGCTCATATGTTAAGTTGGCTGACCCTAATAATCTGAACTGTACCCTTTACACGATTCATCAAATTTTGTATTATTCTATTAACCCTTCAAACTCGGATGGTACACGTGTGTACCATTATGTTTTGCCGCCAGGAACCCGGGTGGTACAACATTGTACCATTGCTTGAAAGCCTGTGAGCTTCGTGTGCGAGGCGTCGGTCCGACGCATGTAAACAACAGCCGGCTGGACCGACGCCCCGCATCTCCGGCCACAAGAAGGAGAGCGTCGCTTGTTCGTGTGTGCCTGTATGTTGTTGTTAAGTATCGAAAAGTAGTGTAAAGTGGCTGTTTTGGCCATAAAGTTATCTCCAATGAAATCATCATCACAAATCAAGCACTTGACTTAGAGAGCTCTACTTAACGCCATTCTACAGGTAAATAACACAGCTACGCTTGGGGATGCGCGGGAATGCGGGAAGCAGTCAGCATAACAATGATACGGTAGCCTAGCCTAGACGTTTTTTGGCCAATACACCCGGATTTCGGGGAATATTTATGTAATGCGTAGCCGGGGCGGGAGGGTTAATTAAGAAAATATTCATATACTCCTCGTATGATAATTATAGAAATTAATTATATCCTCTGATCATCTGGATCTGCCCCTTTGCACAGTTGCATATACCGATACGGTTATTTTACCAGTAAAACGGTTCTCAAACAACCCAATTAGTAGACCATTTCAACCATTAGATCTTATTTGGTGCCATATCAACCAGGACCAACCAAACCAATGCCAACTTAAAGTCCTAACCTAACTTGACCTAACCCTAACATGATGGATAAAGGTTTTATTGTGACGATACGATAGTTTTGATTCTCTTTGAAATCGAAGAGGACTCCAGAGAGAATCAAAAAGGTTTTGTCGTAATAATTAATCTTTTTTCCATCATGTGGCTTTATGTTCCCATTCAAATATTCGTGGCACAGTCATTTAAGGTGTCACTGGCTGAGAGCTACTGATGAAGATGGTCTACTGGTTGAGATGTCCAGTCACCCACTAAAACATTTCACAGCATGACCATTCTTACACTGTGAACCATTACAATAGTGCTAGTAACATTACTATCAATATTTAACAAATTTGTTCACACACAAAGACAAACATACAAGTACATACCAAGTCTAGTCTAACCAATGTTTTCGTTATCCATATGATAAACCCAGACGCATTGAAGACACATTATTCTTGAAAAGGTAACAGTGGAGATAATTAGTATTGTTAGACCTATCTTTATCTATTGAGGAATAAGTAAGACTCTATAACAGAAATACATATTATAAATAGTAGTAGAGGCTGTTAAAGTACAAAACATGGCTTTGACTGTGTCACTGTGGAAACCTGAAGTTGACGAACAACTACCAATATCAGTGATGTAAGCCTAAAGACACAAATAGGCTACTGTCATTTACTGATGTCTCGAAGGAATTTTCCATCAATCAAACATGCAATTTAAGCAATGTGATATCCTGGCCTCTGTTTATGTATGAAAGCCACAATGAACTGGTCTGAAGTTGGAGATAAGGTCCCCACTTGGTTGCTGTAACATATTTACAGAGTTAATCATCAGCTGATGATTTACTGAAGTTCAATAATCTTCAGCGTTATATTTAGCAATCATTGTATTATCACTGTACAAGTTTAATTTACCGGTACTGTAAATCCTGATGTAAAAGTCGACTTATAAAACCAGATATAAATAAAATATATATTCACATGTGGGATTGTATTCTAAAGAAGATCAAGTGATGAACCGAAAATGAAAGCTGAAACCTTCTTTCATCTATAACCGTTTTGTCTAAACTTCCTCAAATAGGGGTCGACTTATGCCAAAGGGTTTACAGTATGCTTTAAGGAATGATTATATTGACATAAAGATAAGATAGTTCAGTAAACTATCGAGGTGATTGGCAGGAATGGCAAAGTAAGTCCCTAAATCTTCTAGTTACACCTGAATAAAAAATAAAATAAAAAATACCATGTTATTGATATTAACCAGTAGCTGAGAGACCTTCACAACACCACACCTGCAACACCCTACTGATAATCAATTCCTCACCTGTGTGTCATATAATTAACTCTCTGGCGGTAACATTTAACAAAACATCATATGTAGCTATTTATAACTAAATATAGATACAATTTTCGTTTCACTTATGCAAGTTGTCAGAAATATCTCCATTTGTTTGAATAAAATCTACCACCACAAAATAAGTCGCATTGATAAACAATATACTGTAGCATAATCTACACAATTAGGAGAACCTTCAATTTGTTCATTATGGGAGATGACCTCTTCCTTAAATATTAAATATATGGTTAATTCAGTAGCTAAAATCCAGTGTTTAAAAAGATTAATGACGAAAAGGTCATATTGTGTCTTACCATAAATATCAAAGGAACATTTGATAAAAGGCATGACATTAAAAATTCATTACTTAGCTTCACTGATGAAACATGACAGAGCTTCCTAAATGCAGAATATTTCGAGTTCTCTGACATGTAAAATGTCTATATATTATTGATATAGTCGTAAAAACATCAGAACTAGATTTCCCTTAGAAATCTCATTAATCAAAAAATATAATATAAGCTCATGTAAACTTTGAAAGAAGTTTCATAACCTATACATTTTCAAGCATTTTGAAAATATATTTGTGCCAGTAAAATCTGTTGGAAAAAATGTAATATATTTTGCTACCACAAAGCAACAGTACATAAGGACTAGCATACATTAAAGTCTTTAAGAGATGGACCAATTTTGGGAAATAAGGTGCAGCTATATAGTATTAAAATGTGAGCTATGAACACATATCTACATTAATCTACAGTATCATCATAAATATCAATTTTTATCTATGTGCAACAAGTATTTGAAGATAACACACCATCTCTCTGTATCATGTACTATCTACGACAAGAGTTCGTTCCCATAACCAGCCACTGTGTGAATTCGAAACACGGGGATAAAACAAAAAAGCATTTGTTGAGTGTAAATTACACTTTTTCAGATGATTCGTATTCGACCCCCAAGTGTTTCAGATTCACACAGTGGCTGTGTGGGGGAACAAACTTTATTCTTTGATAGTACAGTACTTATGTGCTATCAACTTACTGCACTTCTGCAAAATTCTTCATAAACACAATTGTAGTCAGTGCTATAAAGATTAAATTTACCTGATCACTATTCACTGCGCTTAGTCAAAAGGAGTATGGTCCACAACATCGAACTACAAACCATGATTACAAACCAAGACACAATTTTTATCATGTGGAATGATAAATTTACAATTAGTCTTTTTATGAATCACTTAAATAGAATACACTGTGACTTTAAAAGCCTGTACTCTCTTCGAATTCACAGGCTTCAATTTTAATTTTAAGTAACTTGTTCCGGCTAAAGTTTGTTCCATACCCCCTGGCAGAGTTGACTTAATGGAGGAGGGCTACAAGCTAAGTCAGAAGTTGCTAATACGAGGTCTTTACTTTTTTAATGCTACTGCCAGATGAGTTTACTCAGTTTAGTAAGGATCTCTAAGAATCAAAGAGTTGCATAGTTCCTAGATTAACCCTCAGACTTTGATAGGTGTATATTATGTTGAATAAAATCGTCTGGAAGTAGTTAGCACAAAACGAAAATTGGATTCATCTGATTGATGGGATAACTAATATATCTTACATTGCTGTCTTCCGGACTTCTATATAAAACATGGCAGACTAGATAAGTTGAAGTGGATAACGTAAATATTTTATCCAAACACGTTAAATATGGTGACATTTTAGAGAACACCTTCCTACTGGAACTCAAAGTGGCAGGTTTCATAGGGCATCAGTGATCATCAAAGAATATATATATATATATATATATATATAAATAGATAGCAATAGGAAAAAGTAACCTGAGTCATCTACTTTGGGGGGTCCATCTCTTGAAGATCTATGTACGTATAAAAAATATATATAAACTGTAATTTTATGGTGATGAGTATAGCTTAGAATGATACGAACCATTCTAATACATTAATTTCCTAAGTAGTAAAATAAATACAATATATGCAAATACAATACATTCACAAATACAAACCTACTGCCATACTCATTCATAAAGCAGTTACTGTATTTTCGAACAACAAAAGCAGTGTGTGTGTGTGTGTTGATAGTGTTATGTGTTGAAGATGTAATGTGTGTTCTGGTGGTGATCAGTGTGTTGAGAAAGAATACAGAGAGTTATTTGGGGATACGAGTGTGCTGTTTAGTGTGTTAGATTGCGTTAGTGGTGTGTTAGGAATAGGTAGATTGTGTCCTGGCAGTGTAGAGTTAGTTTTGAGGATGTTGTGAGTATTGTTAGAGTGTAGATTTAGTTTTGAGGATGTGTAGCCAAGTATGATATGACAGTGTAGAGTGTGGTGTAAGAATGTGGAGTGTGTTTGGAAGATGCAAAGTGTGTTATGGCAGTGTAGTATGAGTTGTAATGCCTTAGAGTGCGTTCTGAGGCTGTGAACATGTTGCGACAGAGCCGAGTGTGTTGTGTGGGTATATGTTTTGCCAGTGTGGATTGGAGTGAATCTGTGAAGGCTTGTACTGGAAAGGAAAAGGGTTAAAAAGCTGTGTTAGTAAAGGGTTAAAAAGCTGTGTTAGTGAAGACGGTGCAGAGTGAATATACAGTGTGCAATTTGAATGTACAGAGTGCAGTGCCGAGTGGGGGATATATTGAGTGCAACCTGTACAGTAGCAGAAGGTAATACGCGGGCAGTGCATGTGTAATGTGCATCTTAACCCTTTCAGCACCATCACGTCACTTTCATCATATTCTGGTTGCTATTAGACGATTATATTTAGCTTATGTTTAACCTCTAGGACTCAAGGGAGTAAATGCCATCTCAATAAACTCTCTGAATAACACAGGTCCTTCTGAAACTGCATAAAATCTTCTATTTTTAACTAGAATCAAAAGTTAAAAGGTGTCATCATGCTGAAGGGGTTAAAGCGCAGAGTGCAGTTGCCAGTGTCGGTGGCTCAGTGTAGTGTTCAGAGCAATGTACTGTATGGTCAAAGGACGAAACTAAAATGGGTAAGAATGTTGGCTTTTGACTATACCGGTAATTGTAGTGTGAAGTGGAATGTCAAATCAGATTCAATAGTCCACTGAAAACCTGGTTGAAAAACTATATAATCAGTGAATAACGACATTACATTGGCAATTCCAGGACGTATAAATAAATAACGGCCCACGACTTGGAATCTGTTAGAAACAAATGTCAAGGAAACTAGTAATTTAAAATGACCGTTTTTTCACCATGTTTGTTGGTGAACTATTCAGTCAAATGTACAGTTTCACCGACGACAATGAGAAACTGCGCAATGTCCAGAAAAAATACTGCTTTAAGGGGAGGTATTTACTTTGTTCCCTACTTTTTCATCAAGCTTAAAATTACACCCCCTAGACCCCCTTTCAAGATAAATTTGTACATTTTTCGGTAGAAAAATGTTAAATTACAGGCTCGCTTTCGCTCGCCAGGAAAAAATCGACACCTTAACGGCACGAAAGGTCTTAAAATTGACAGAAATGGGGCAAAATGTCTTAAAATATCCAAACTACTAGGGCGAAGGTCTTAAAACCTCAAAAGCAATGGGGCTAAACATGAGGGAGAAAGGGGTCCAGAAAAAAATCCCTCAAGTGGAGATCTCCCCTTAAGAAAAGTATCTGCTACAATATATTGGAGTCAGAAATAACAATGGACAATTAATTAATTAAGATACAATGTGTCGCTTTATACAAGATTGTTCATTAACACTATCTGGTTCGACGTCTTGTGGGTTATTATGATACTGTATATTTTGCTTTATTTTGCCATTTTCATTTCATATATTTCCGTTTGTCCCCTAGGCTAAGAAAAACGCGTTTCCAGACGACCTTCAGGCTAAAACAATGCCCACTCAGACCCCCATTCAAGCTAAAACAATGCCCACTCAGACCCCATTCAAGCTAAAACAATGCCCACTCAGACCCCCATTCAAGCTAAAACAATGCCCACTCAGACCCCATTCAAGCTAAAATAATGCCCACTCAGACCCCATTCAAGCTAAAACAATGCCCACTCAGACCCCATTCAAGCTAAAACAATGCCCACTCAGACCCCCATTCAAGCTAAAACAATGCCCACTCAGACCCCATTCAAGCTAAAACAATGCCCACTCAGACCCCCATTCAAGCTAAAACAATGCCCACTCAGACCCCCATTCAAGCTAAAACAATGCCCACTCAGACCCCCATTCAAGCTAAAACAATGCCCACTCAGACCCCCATTCAAGCTAAAACAATGCCCACTCAGACCCCCATTCATGCTAAAACAATGCCCACTCAGACCCCATTCAAGCTAAAACAATGCCCACTCAGACCCCATTCAAGCTAAAACAATGCCCACTCAGACCCCCATTCAGGCTAAAACAATGCCCACTCAGACCCCATTCAGGCTAAAACAATGCCCACTCAGACCCCCATTCAAGCTAAAACAATGCCCACTCAGACCCCCATTCAAGCTAAAACAATGCCCACTCAGACCCAATTCAAGCTAAAACAATGCCCACTCAGACCCCATTCAAGCTAAAACAATGCCCACTCAGACCCCATTCAAGCTAAAACAATGCCCACTCAGACCCCCATTCAAGCTAAAACAATGCCCACTCAGACCCCATTCAGGCTAAAACAATGCCCACTCAGACCCCATTCAGGCTAAAACAATGCCCACTCAGACCCCATTCAAGCTAAAACAATGCCCACTCAGACCCCCATTCAAGCTAAAACAATGCCCACTCAGACCCCCATTCAAGCTAAAACAATGCCCACTCAGACCCCCATTCAAGCTAAAACAATGCCCACTCAGACCCCCATTCAAGCTAAAACAATGCCCACTCAGACCCCCATTCAAGCTAAAACAATGCCCACTCAGACCCCCATTCAAGCTAAAACAATGCCCACTCAGACCCCCATTCAAGCTAAAACAATGCCCACTCAGACCCCCATTCAAGCTAAAACAATGCCCACTCAGACCCCCATTCAAGCTAAAACAATGCCCACTCAGACCCCCATTCAAGCTAAAACAATGCCCACTCAGACCCCCATTCAAGCTAAAACAATGCCCACTCAGACCCCCATTCAAGCTAAAACAATGCCCACTCAGACCCCCATTCAAGCTAAAACAATGCCCACTCAGACCCCCATTCAAGCTAAATGTGTACATGTTTCGATAGAAAAAAAAAATGTCCCGGCCAAAGGCTGATATCTTGTAACTTACAGCCTCGCTATATTTCGACCAGAAAAAATTGACACCTGAATGTGGTGAAGCTTCTTATCATAGCCAAACTAATGGGGTGAAATGTCTTAAAATCTCCAAATTAATGTAGGAAAACAGAGGAGATCCAAGAAGACCTCCCTAGGACCATATAGGGTTAAGGGGAGATCTCCACTTGAGGGATTTTTTTCTTGACTCCTTTCTCCCTCATGTTTAGCCCCATTGCTTTTGATATTATAAAACGTTTGTCCCATTAGTTTAGCGATTTTAAGAACTTTCACCCCATATTAAGACCTTTCGTGCAATTCAGGTGTCGATTTTATCCTGGCGAGCGATAGCGAGCCTGTAATTTAAGAGGAACCGGCCTTTGGCCGGGACATTTTTCTACCGAAAAATGTACAAATTTATCTTGAAAGGGACTCAAGGGGGTGTAATTTTAAGCTTGATGGAGGTCTAGGGAACACACTAAATACCTCCTCTTAAGGCTGGCGGTGAACTATTGAATCTGGGTATATATAGTCAAGCTGAAAGTCGTGTCCTACCTTTATAAATTTAACTTCAGTCTTCTCTATTATATAAAAAAAGTGTTTTACAAACATGAGAAACACCTTTATATTTAAGTTCAGTATCTTTTTTGTTGAAGAGTATCTTTTTTGTTGAAGAGTATCTTTTTTGTTGAAGAGTATCTTTTTTTTATTAAAAGAGTAATAATAAGTTTAAGTTATGAAGGTGGGACACAACTTAAGGATTGCGTATTCCCTCAACATTAATCGTCAACATTAATCGTCAACATTGTATTCCCTCAACATTAATCGTCAACATTAATCTGGCAGCTAAGGAGGTAACCTTATTAAATGATTGCCACCTAGTTCCATCTATCTTCAGTCTAGTTTCCGATACCAGTGCAAAATATCCTAGAAATGTTGCCGGAAAAATGTTGACCATTGAAAGTTGCGCGATAAACTCTCCTGTGATAGTCCCTTTACGCCCTTGACTGTACAGTACATCATGTGTGGAGTGCAAAGTGTAGGTGGTGTGCAGCTAAGGGAGGCAGGTAGGTGGCAGAGGTGTTCACTGGTGCGCAGGTGGGACAATGGGCGGCATCTGGGCATGGACAGGGGTGGTGTCCTCCTCAGGGCTGGGGGAGTCCACCGGCCGAGACACCACCTTCACGTTCTGCCGCACTGGCTGGTCGTTGTGCTGTGGAGAGGCATGGTAGTGACAATCATCATATAAACAGAGAAGAAAAGAAAGATACTACTAAGAAACAAAGACATACCACTTATTATGTCTACGGGCCACGAACTGTGGCCATACACAAGATAGACTTTTACGCCACAGACTATACTCTCAGTCGTCTGCTCTCCACTCCTTCGGCTCAACTGCGAGGTTAGCTTCCCACTGCTTGTTGAGCTGGACAAATTAGTCGTTGGGGGCTAGGGAGATTGGGCTTAGAGTTCTTGGGGGCTAGAAAGATTGGGCTTTGAGTTCTTCACAACATTCCACAATTATAACCAGGTGTGGACTTCTGGCAGGTACCTGGGCAGGTTTCTAAGAATTCCACTTCGGGGTCCTCCTGTAGGTCGGATCTCAAGGCTGAGGTGTGGGACTGCCATGGCGATGGCAGAGAGGAAACTTGGAGTGTTGGCTGCTGTAGTTGCAGTGGAGAAGGAGGGGGAGAGGGTTGTTGACTCGTCAGGAGCCTTACCAATTTTCGGTGTCCTGGTGGGGTCTTGGGCCTCTTCCTGGTTAATGTTTGCATTGCGGCCAGAGGGGCAATCATGTGAGATTTCCCTTTCTATTTGATCCGCCAGCCAATCACAGTCTTAATTGTCTTCCCGTTGTCATGTGGGACCTGTCGTGGATCGTGACGTAGATGCGTTGTAGGCTAAGTTGCGGGTGCGGGGCTCCACTCTCAGGGACATGAGGAGGGTCGGGCATGTGGCAGCCAGGGCATCGACCCCGGGTACAAGGTAGGAAGCCCAGCTTGTTCTAGTTCAGAATACTGCATCTGGTGAGGGTGTAGGGGGTGGGGTAGAGGTATGCCATGTGGAGGGTAGTTGCACAATTCTCACCAATGATGATCCTGTGAAGGGTTGGGGTGTTGCAGGCGGCGTGACAGGGGTTGACGTCTCGAGTGGCGGAAGAGGGGCTGTTGCAGGGCCATCTCCATTGAGACTATTCCCATTCCCAACAGTAGCTATGCCATTTGTGTGACCATTTTCCGATTTGTATTGTATTCAATAAAAATGACTCCTTTATGACTGTCCACCTACCTGTGTGTATTAAGGTGCCACGAACTTTCTGAGACTGTCCATTTACCTGTGTGTACATAGTAGCAATGTCCCCAGTACAGCTCACACATGTATGTACTTCAGAGCCATACTCTTGTATGTCTGTCCACCAGGCATCTATCCATGTGTACCTAGTGAGGCCTACCTGTGTGTACTTGGGAGCGACGCCCCCTGTGCCACTGAGCCTCATTCGCTCGGGGTCTCCTTGCGGAGTGTCGGCTCTACGCAGGAGGTAAAGGCCCAGGTTGAGCTGCGGGATGTCGTTGTACAGGTGCAGCAGCAGCATCACACATGTCAGTCCCAATAACAGGTACGCTGGAAAATATGTACAGTCAGTAAAGGATACCTGCCAATGTATCATAACATTGCATAACTACACAAAACTGCTACACCTACCGATCACCTACATCAAGAAACCAAAGTCCTCAAAGTCAAAGACCATCTGGACATGAGAGGCACTCAATTCCTGGTTGCAGACTCCACAAACCAACACCACCCACTACACTACATGGCAACACACCCACAGACACCATATATACTGTAGATAATATATATAATTGTTTCTCATTGATCCTAGCAAGTTATTTTCGATACTTAATGGACAAATATGAAACTACTGTTTCTGCATCATATTAATGCCAAGTTTTCATAACTATATTTTGCTACAAGATATTCAAAATTGTTAAGTAACGTAGATTAAGTTAATCAATGTAATACCGTCAGCTAAATGAAAACAGGCTGAAGACTGAAGTCAGTATCATACTGGCATACTAAAAGCCTCTCATTGTCATTTTAAGTTAACCTAATGTGAACAAATACAGTTTCCATTTTTCCTTGAATTCTGGGGAGAGATTGGGAACTCTGAGCTAAATGTCGATCGTTTTTAGTACTAATTTAATGTAGTCGCAAATAATAGAAGAGGATAATCAATAGAAATATATCAAGACAGGGTCTATTCCATAATTAAGCTTATTCATCGAGTTCTGAGATAGCTACCAGTATAGGTACAAGTAATCTATGTTTTTAGGATTGTTGATGACCTTAATAGGCCTCAGTGACTTTAAGTCTTTTATAGTTGTTGTTGTTGTCGTTCCCTAAGCTGCCTGGCCGAACAGCCCCGAGTCCCTAAGGAAGGCCATGGCTACGGTCGGGCTTTCCCACAGGGCTCTCAAGGAGTGTAGATTATGTTGTTGGCGTAAGTGATTGTATGAAATGCAGTCTTCTACGATGTGTTTAATGGTATGGGGTGCTGTGTTACATCCCGGGCAGGTGTCATCGACAGAGTCATCCAGTCTCTTCTGATAGCTCAGAAGAGCTGAATGGTGCCCACATCTCAGCCTGGCCATGTGGACTCTGTCCTCGCGAGGAAGGGAGGATTCAGAATGAAAAATCGGGAGGTCGTGCCAGGAGCTGCGTGTTGTCTATGAGTGATTGAATGGAACAGCGAGCGATATGAGTATGGATGTGCTTCTGGAAGCTGGTTTGGGGTGGGCAGGGAGGAAGAGAAGACGTTTGTGTGGTATGTTGGGTGTTGTTTCAATGATAAATAATTATATATGCAATACAGTATATAATATAAATATAAATATGTATATATATACAGTATATGGAGAGAGTGAGAGTGAGTGTGTGTTTAGATTAGATACTGCATATAAGTAGTAACCATAACTTATCAAAACCTGCCTGTAAACATTTGAGGTATCGTAAAACAATAAAAGGAAAAACAAAATAAGCTGAGCTTCTCAAAATATCAAATAAGTATGGTAACAAAATATCGTTACTTAACAAAGGCATATGAACATAATAGTTACAGGGAATGTTAGGTTCACAGACATCCCAAACAAATGTATTATCAATCCTACCAGCAATGCAGACTTTGTATAACGGTCTGTTGGGCTGCTCCGGCGCGTCCCCCGGGATGTAGTCTCCAAGGCCGATGGTGGTGAGGGAGATGAAGCAGTAGTACAGGGAGTCCAGGAAGCCCCACCCGGGCTCCAGCTTGGTAAAGATCAGTGCAGGGAAAACCATATACATCACCAGACCCACGCTGCCCACCATGCTCAGGTGGAACACGCGGATGTTGAATGGCTGGAAGGATCGGTGGAAAGTTAACGGATGAATGGGGAATATGGCTTCAAATGCACCAGAATCACAATGCAGATGCCTAAGGTTAGCAGAGTAATGTGACTATATAGTGAACAATATGAACAGCACTGATCCCAAGCTGCCCACGATGCTAATATAAAACATGTGGATTTGCATGCCTGGAACGGTCAGTAAAATGTTAGTGGATGAATGTGATTCAAGTGAACAACATAAATACACCAGAGTCTCACAGCCCACAAGGCCACAACAGAACATGTGGATGTTAAGGGGGCCTACCTCGCTTTTTTTCTTTCTCTCCCTCTCTTTGGCTTGTATCCATTTGGCCCCATTCACCCTACTGTTTTAAGACTTTTACCCCCATCCAGGTGTCAATATTTTCCTGGCGAGCGGTAGCGAGCCAGCATATATGCATTTTTGTTTTGAGAGCAAGCTAAATTTGTAGATTTTTCAATAGAAAAATGTCTCCGGCGAAGCCGGATTTCTCCATACAATGCTGGCTCACTATCGCTCGCCAGGAAGAAATCGACACCTGGATGGGGATAAACGTCTTAAAACAGTTGGCTGAATGGGGCCGAACGGATATAAGCCAGAGAAAGAGAGAAAAGGAGAGAGAGATAAAAAAAAAAGCAGGTGACCCCCCTTAAAGGTTAGTGGAGGAACGTGACTCTCCATAGTGAACACCATGAACAACACTATAGACCCACGCTGCCCACGATGCTAGACCTGTTGTTGCTTGATTTCCTTTGATGCTCAGGTGGAACGTGCGGATATTGAATGGCTGGAAGGATCGGTGGAAAGTTAGTGGATGAATGTGTCTATATTTTTTTTCAAGCTGAGGGTAAATTGCCATTTTTCTATCTTGGTTACTCGGCTTTAAGGTATATTTTGTAGTGAAATATGATGTTAATTATGAAAACTTGGCATTAATACGACACACAGCCATAGCAGTTTCAAATATTTCCATTAAGTATCGAAAAATCAGCTAACAAGGGATTCAATTTGCCATCAGCTGGAATTAAATAGAGTAGCCTATAGTGAACATAAACCACACCAGTCAGACAGTCTACAATGGAACAGGTGGATGTGAAAGTTTTTTTTTTTTTTTTTTTTTTTTTTTCTATGTGAGGATTGTGACTATAGTGACCACCATAAACATCACCAGATAATTGACCATTTGCGAGTTTCAGGCTATAAGGAAGTTGAAGCCGTGAACATCGATATTATAGACAAATGCAATAATAATTTGGGTTTCTGATGTATTAAAAGTATGATCAATTTGGTTTTATGTATATATATATATACAGTATATGTATTAAAACCATATATATATATACAGTATATGTATTAAAACCATATATATATATACAGTATATGTATTAAAACCATATATATATATACAGTATATGTATTAAAACCATATATATATATATACAGTATATGTATTAAAACCATATATATATATATACAGTATATGTATTAAAACCATATATATATATACAGTATATGTATTAAAACCATATATATATATATACAGTATATGTATTAAAACCATATATATATATATACAGTATATGTATTAAAACCATATATATATATACAGTATATGTATTAAAACCATATATATATACAGTATATGTATTAAAACCATATATATTATATACAGTATATGTATTAAAACCATATATATATATACAGTATATGTATTAAAACCATATATATATATACAGTATATGTATTAAAACCATATATATATATACAGTATATGTATTAAAACCATATATATATATATACAGTATATGTATTAAAACCATTATATATATATACAGTATATGTATTAAAACCATATATATATATACAGTATATGTATTAAAACCATATATATATATATACAGTATATGTATTAAATATATACAGTATATGTATTAAATATATACAGTATATGTATTAAAACCATATATATATATACAGTATATGTATTAAAACCATATATATATATACAGTATATGTATTAAAACCATATATATATACAGTATATGTATTAAAACCATATATATATATATACAGCATATGTATTAAAACCATATATATATATAGAGTATATACAGTATATGTATTAAAACCATATATATATATATACAGTATATGTATTAAAACCATATATATATATATATATACAGTATATGTATTAAAACCATATATATATATATATACAGTATATGTATTAAATATATACAGTATATGTATTAAATATATACAGTATATGTATTTAAACCATATATTTATATATATACAGTATATGTATTAAAACCATATATATATATACAGTATATGTATTAAAACCATATATATATATATACAGTATATGTATTAAAACCATATATATATATACAGTATATGTATTAAAACCATATATATATATACAGTATATGTATTAAAACCATATATATATATACAGTATATGTATTAAAACCATATATATATATACAGTATATGTATTAAAACCATATATATATATACAGTATATGTATTAAAACCATATATATATATATATACAGTATATGTATTAAAACCATATATATATATATATACAGTATATGTATTAAAACCATATATATATATATATATACAGTATATGTATTAAAACCTATATATATATATATACAGTATATGTAATAAAACCATATATATATATATATATACAGTATATGTATTAAAACCATATATATATATATATACAGTATATGTATTAAAACCATATATATATATACAGTATATGTATTAAAACCATATATATATATACAGTATATGTATTAAAACCATATATATATATATATACAGTATATGTATTAAAACCATATATATATATACAGTATATGTATTAAAACCATATATATATATATACAGTATATGTATTAAAACCATATATATATATACAGTATATGTATTAAAACCATATATATATATATATATATACAGTATATGTATTAAAACCATATATATATATATATACAGTATATGTATTAAAACCATATATATATATACAGTATATGTATTAAAACCATATATATATATATACAGTATATGTATTAAAACCATATATATATATACAGTATATGTATTAAAACCATATATATATATATATATACAGTATATGTATTAAAACCATATATATATATTATACAGTATATGTATTAAAACCATATATATAAACAGTATATGTATTAAATATATACAGTATATGTATTAAATATATACAGTATATGTATTAAAACCATATATATATATACAGTATATGTATTAAAACCATATATATATATACAGTATATGTATTAAAAACATATATATATATATACAGTATATGTATTAAAACCATATATATATATACAGTATATGTATTAAAACCATATATATATATATATACAGTATATGTATTAAAACCATATATATATATATATACAGTATATGTATTAAAACCATATATATATATACAGTATATGTATTAAAACCATATATATATATATACAGTATATGTATTAAAACCATATATATATATACAGTATATGTATTAAAACCATATATATATATATATACAGTATATGTATTAAAACCATATATATATATATACAGTATATGTATTAAAACCATATATATATACAGTATATGTATTAAAACCATATATATATATATACAGTATATGTATTAAAACCATATATATATATACAGTATATGTATTAAAACCATATATATATATATATACAGTATATGTATTAAAACCATATATATATATATATACAGTATATGTATTAAAACCATATATATATATACAGTATATGTATTAAAACCATATATATATATATACAGTATATGTATTAAAACCATATATATATATACAGTATATGTATTAAAACCATATATAATATATATACAGTATATGTATTAGAACCATATATATATATACAATATATGTATTAAACCAATACATATATATACAGTATATGAATTAAAACCATATATATATACAGTATATGTATTAAAACCATATATATATATATATACAGTATATGTATTAAAACCATATATATATATATATACAGTATATGTATTAAAACCATATATATATATACAGTATATGTATTAAAACCATATATATATATATATATACAGTATATGTATTAAAACCATATATATATATATATACAGTATATGTATTAAAACCATATATATATATATATATACAGTATATGTATTAAAACCATATATATATATATACAGAATATGTATTAAAACCATATATATATATATATATACAGTATATGTATTAAAACCATATATATATATATATATACAGTATATGTATTAAAACCATATATATATATATACAGTATATGTATTAAAACCATATATATATATATACAGTATATGTATATATATATACAGTATATGTATTAAAACCATATATATATATACAGTATATGTATTAAAACCATATATATATATACAGTATATGTATTAAAACCATATATATATACAGTATATGTATTAAAACCATATATATATATATACAGTATATGTATTAAAACCATATATATATATACAGTATATGTATTAAAACCATATTTTAACTGATAATTCTGCTATATATTGATGGCCACGGCTCCAACTTCCTTATAGACCAAAACTCGCAAGTGGTCAATTAACCCGTACAGTACCGGGGATGTCCTTTTCATCATATTCTGGCAACTATTAGACAATTGTATTCAGCTTAGGAAGGACCTCTAGCAATAATAAGGCTTCAAACTATCTCAACCAACCATGTTAACTACCACAGATCCTTCTTAAGCTGCATAATATCGACTAATTATTGCTAGAACAAAATATAACACACGTCGCTGGTACTCAAAGGGTAAAGCAGCTACTGAGATGAAGCTATAATAGAAGGGAATCCAGGAAGTCCCACTCGCGCTCCAGCTTGGCGAAGATCGGTACTGGGAACATCATGAAGCGAACTAGACCGACACTGTCCACGATGCTCAGGTGGAGCACGCAGATGTTAAGGGAGCTCAGACGGTATTGTGCACCATAATTTACTGGTTCGGCTCAATGGTTTAGTTTGCTCTCTAAACCTCTATCAAGCTTAAAAAAACACCCCCAAGACCCCCCTTCGATATCAATTTGTACATTTTACGGTAGAACAAATTTCCCAGCCGAAGGCCGATTCCTCTTCAAATACAGGCTCGCTATCGCTTGCCAGGAGAAAAATCGACACCTAAATGGCACGAAAGGTCTTAATATTGGCAAAGCAATGGGGCAAAAGGTCTGATAATCGCCAAACTAATGGGGCGAATGTCTTGAAATCTCATAACTAATAGGGCTAAACATGAGGGAGGAGGAGGACTCGAAAAACCAACTGCCTCCCCTTAAATAACTGGAAGCCTGATAGAAAGTTCCCGGAAACCAGTTTCCAGCAAGAGGCACAGAAACCGGCTAGAGACACACTCCTCACATTTCTTCTGGCTATCATTAGATTAATATATTCAGATTAGGAAGGGCATATGGGAGTCTGAGGGTTATTGTTGTTGTTCCCTAAGCTGCCTGGCCGAACAGCCTCGAGTCCTTAAGGAAGGCCATGGTCACGGTCGGGCTTTCCCACAGAGCTCTCAAGGAGTGTAGATTGTGTTGTTGGCGTAAGTGGTTGTGTGAAATGAAGTCTTCTATGATGTGTTTAATAGTATGGGGTGCTGTGTTACAACCTGGGCAGGAGTCGACGACGGAGTCATCCAGTCTCTTCTGATAGCTCAGAAGGGCTGGATGGTGCCCACATCTCAGCCTGGCCAGGTGGACTCTGTCCTCGCGAGGAAGGGAGGATTCAGAAGGATGGTTTTCGGGAGGTCGTGCCTGCAGCTGCGTGTTGTCTATGAGTGAGTGGATGGATCGGCGAGAGATATGAGTATGGATGTGCTTATGGAAGCTGGTTTGGGGTGGGCAGGGAGGGAGAGAAGATAGTATTTGTGTGTGATAGCGTGTGCTGGGTGTTGTTTAATATTTCTTGGTGTCTGTGGATGTGTTGCCATGTAGTGTAGTGGGTGGTGTTGGTTCGTGGAGGCTGCTGCCAGGAATTGAGTGCCTCTCATGTCCAGATGGTCTTTGACTTTGAGAATTTTGGTTTCTTGATGTAGGTGATCTGTAGGTGAAGTAGCTGTGCAGCCTGTGATGATTTTTAGGGTTTTATTTTGAATAGTCTGTCAGGCCTTATGATGTGTTTCAGCTAGGTTAGAAGCCCAGGCCGGGCTTGCGTATTCCATCACTGATCTTATGTATTGTTTGCAAACTGTGGTGGTGGTTTCTTTTTTGTGTCCAAATCTTGTGTGGGCAAGTGAACTGAGGGTTAACCGAGATAGATTTGACCCTTTGATACCTAGAGATCCTTCCTAAGTTGTATACAATAGTCTAATGAGAGCCAGAATATACGTTAACCCATTAACTGCTAGAACCTGTGCAACATATAAGATCAAGTTGAGGGAGGGTGGGGGGTTGGGGTATAAAATGGGGGAGGAGTGGAGGATGTGGTATGGAGAAACTTAAAAAACGCATCATAATCCTAAAGGGGTTAACCATACGGCCCATCACTTTACCTGGTAGAGATGTCCCAGTTTGGAGTTGAGCCAGTAGAGGAGCCATGTGGAGGGTATGAGGAGCCGCTCTACCAGGGCTGTCAGCAGGATGAAGGTCATAGGAATGCCGATCACCGCGTAAATGATGCAGAAGATCTTACCTCCCTCAGACAGTGGGTGGACGTGACCGTAACCTGTGGGGGGAGGTGTGGGTCATACTTAAAGGTTAATATTATAGACGATGGTGTTACATTTTTTTTTCTCAGCAGGTGGTAAATTGCTATCTCGCCATCCTGATTGCTCGGCTATTATCAAGATTTAGTAGCGAAATATGTTGCTAATTATGAGCACTTGGCAATAACATGACGCAGAGACATAGCAGTATCGTATTATTCTGCTATGACGCAGAGACATAGCAGTATCGTATTATTCTGCTATGACGCAGAGACATAGCAGTATCGTATTATTCTGCTATGACGCAGAGACATAGCAGTATCGTATTATTCTGCTATGACGCAGAGACATAGCAGTATCGTATTATTCTGCTATGACGCAGAGACATAGCAGTATCGTATTATTCTGCTAAGTATCGATAAATCAGTTGCTAAAGCCGGTATCACACGAGAGCTTTTATAGTCAACATTCGATGATCAACATTTTTCTGGCAACATTTCTGGAGTATTTTCCACTGGTATCGGAAACTAGACTGATGATAGATGAATTTAGGTAGCAGAAATATTATAAATGTTAGCCTCATAAGCTGCCAGACCAGTGTTAAGGAGAAATGTTGAGTGAAAAAGCGCTCGTGTGATACCGGCGGGAGATCTTCACTTGAAGGACTTTTTTCTTTACCCCTTTCTCCCTCATGTTTAGCCCCATTGCTTTTGAGATTTTAAGACGTTCGCCCCATTAGTTTAGCGATTTTAAGAACTTTCACCCCATATTAACACCTTTCGTGCAATTCAGGTGTCAATTTTATCCTGGCGAGCGATAGCGAGCCTGTAATTTAAGAGGATCCGGCCTTCGGCCGGGACATTTTTCTACCGAAAAATGTACAAATTTATCTTGAAAGGGGCTCATGGGGGTGTAATTTCAAGCTTGATGGAAGTCTAGGAAACACACTAAAAACCTCCCCTTAAGGAATTCCGTTTACCATCAGCTGGTAAAATAAACTATAGGTAGCGCCAACGACCTTGACAATAAACTATAGGTAGCGCCAACGACCTTGACAATAAACTATAGGTAGCGCCAACGACCTTGACAATAAACTATAGGTAGCGCCAACGACCTTGACAATAAACTATAGGTAGCGCCAACGACCTTGACAATAAACTATAGGTAGCGCCAACGACCTTGACAATAAACTATAGGTAGCGCCAACGACCTTGACAATAAACTATAGGTAGCGCCAACGACCTTGACAATAAACTATAGGTAGCGCCAACGACCTTGACAATAAACTATAGGTAGCGCCAACGACCTTGACAATAAACTATAGGTAGCGCCAATGACCTTGACAATAAACTATAGGTAGCGCCAACGACCTTGACAATAAACTATAGGTAGCGCCAATGACCTTGACAATAAACTATAGGTAGCGCCAACGACCTTGACAATAAACTATAGGTAGCGCCAACGACCTTGACAATAATTAGTCCATGAGCCAAGACCCGAATTTTGGGATATCGGTACCACCCGGGGTGACTAATTCTCTTAGGTGTTTTTAGCTTGCTACATGTCTCTAGTTTATGTTTTGATATGATAGCCCTTGCACATTGGTAGCTTAATGGTCGTTATCACTTCTTGAATAGACATACCCTACCGAAAATTCCGAATTTTTTTAAAATGTCAAATTTGGGGATAGGAATGCCTAAATGTCAACAAAATGCATATAGTAATTGTCACATTTAATACAAGTCCTGTAAATACACACTAAGCATGCCATGGGCTTGTACATACTATTATGGCAAATTACTACTCCTAAATATCATCTACGTCAGACTCGGAATCTGACTGTTGTGCCACCGGCTCTTCTTCAATAGCCTTGTTCTGACATGTCTGTAACCTGCACATGTCCGTGCATTTTAGACCATTGCTGAGGCAAGTACACTTAGGGAGTTCGCATGACCGCACACACTTGCAAGACAGTAGCTGCATAACAGCATCTGGTGCTGGTGAGCCTCGCATCCAGTTGACGGCAAGCTTACCGTCCTCATCTGTCATCCAACCGCAGTCTGTTGGGTTCGCAACAAATGGCTGGCTCTGAAGACTTCTCCTCCAGATCGCAGCCTGGTAGTTTGCACGCAGTGCATGCATGAAGAGGCAGTCCTCACAAGGAGGGAGTTGACTTGACTCTACCTCTCCACGTCTTGCACAGAACAGCTCATACCGAAGCTTGTTTACCTTAGTTGTGTGGGTAGATGGTAGGTACATGTGGCAGGTGATTTCCTGTAGCTTCTCAAAGAGTTCAGGAGACACTTCCCATGAGCGTCCAAGTTCGTGAAAAGCATGCTGGTATGTCTTGTCCATCTTCACCTGCTTGAGTGTCGTCATCTTCCCTCGGCCAGCGAATGCACTGACGGTATCACAGCCTGTAAAGGCATGCATACCAATCAATGAATCACACACGCTGCCTCCCAGTGTGCGGCTCAGTGTGGTGATATCCAGGAATCTTGTCCGGTTCTTCGTCCCGCACTTCTGGAACAGATGGGATGGGATCTTGTGGCACATGCCAAGACACAACACCATGACGTCTGTATCTTCTGCAGTGATGATGACAGACTTGTTCCCAGATTCTGCTGCATGAAGTGCATGGAGAAGAAGGCGTGTGTCTGCTTCTTCTTGAGTTGACTTAAGCTCAGGAGCCTCTTCCCACTGCTCTTTGGTGATCTTGAAGCAGCGCTGCTCACATGTGACATACAGCTCCTTGTCCTTGAGCTTCTCCCTGTGCTGTGGTGCCTTCCATTCTTCTACCAAGAACTTGATAAGACTTGCCTTGTTGGAGGAACTACCGAGTAACTTTCTCCACTGCTGGATGTTGTGCCCAGGTTGAATGTTCTTGAAATGAATTCCTGTGCCTGCACTTCTTTTGGCTCGTTCTGCATCCTTGATGGATGTCTCCTTGTAGATATCAAACACAACATCAATGCGCCTGCTCTTAGCACCTTCATGAACAGCGTGACTCAGTGCTGTACCTGCAAGCTGTGAAAAAGTTTTGTCGTTTCCCTTCAGTTTGTGGACCAGGCTCATCCCATCAATTATGGTAGCAGAGGGCTCGGGTATCACTTCTGCAGGAGAAACATTCCTCTCTAACTCCTTTGCGAGGGCAGCCTTGTTGGTCTTGCGGAGAGACCCATCACCGCTGGCAAGTGCCCAAGGCAAAGGCCCCAGGGGATGAGCCAAGACATCACTCATTTTGAGCTTTCTGTTCTCGGCAACAAGGATCATCTGGCCAAATAGGTTCCTGTCAGCCTTTAAGATAACCTCCTTGGCATGGTCTTGTGAGCGTGGCTTCATTCTGATGTTAGTGAACGTTCTCAGTTTCGTCTTCGTCATCGTGTCATGAAACTGTATAGTTGGCGTATCGATCTCCAGGCGCTCTTCCTTGAAGGCTTGATATGCATCCTCTCCTATTCTGTAGGCCCCTAGAAGGTCTTTGACAACTTCTGGTGGTGCCATAGTCGCAGTTGACAAACTGACAAGATCTTCTTGCTCTGCGTTGAAGGGGTTTCAACCAGCTGGTCTCCATCAGTTGAACTAAAGATTGGACATCGGCCTCATCTCTTCTAATCCTGGGCATCTGTAGGTCTGGGTGGCTGAAGTCAGTATACTTTTGGCCTACTACCATAGTCCTGAGCTGCCTTAAGTACCTGCTGCGATACTCCGATGTCAGGTAGTACCTGGCGACAGCTCCGCCTTTCAGGCTGAAGCCTTTTGTGCCCCCTGGTGTCTGGGTGTCTTTGTTGATCGTCTCTTCGATTGTCTGGTCCACAGGGATCCGTCCAAAGGGATTCTTGCTACCGATCTGGACCGAAAAGCCACCTTGCATGAAGTGTTCATGGACCTCTGGGTGTTCAATGGGCAGTCGAGACATCAAGGCATAGTAGTAGGTTAGGAACCGGGCATAGTTCACTTTGTCATAGGCAAAACACCACGGTATCATCTGTCGGATTGCTCCTAGGTGGAGCATCCAGTTGCCTTCTCTGGAGGCTCGAATTAAGTCCAGCATGATCTCAACCATGTCCAGGTATGACATCCAGAATGCTGAGAGGTTGTGTTCATCTCTGAGGGTCTCAAGATAAACTTGGAAAAGCTTCATGATATGTGTGCATGATTCACTCTCCATCAGCTCTTGAAAGAGTCCCTGAGACACATTGCTGTGAAAGCTGTTGATGTCCTTCAGTGTTTCATCTAGATGGTGTATGTCCCTTGAATGGTTTTCTTCTAGCCATGAAAGGAAGCCTTTCCTTGCAAGCCTCATCAGTGCTTCATACACGAGCTTGTGTAGTCTCACTGCTCTGTTGTACCTCTTGCCGTTCATCACTCCTGACACTGATCCTTCTGCGATGATACCTGATTCCACACACAGATCTCTAAGACCTGCATCTTGAAACCTCTTTCCTATGGTGGAGATGAGATTACAGATTGTGTGGAAGACGCCCATCCTGATGATAATGTTCTTGAACTTCTCTTGTTTCCAGATAACTTCGGCAGCTTTGGCATAGAGTGCTTGATCAAACACGCACACAATCTTGTTAAGCTGTAAGGACTGCATGATAGCATGCGTTTGTTCCAAGATTTCATTAACGGTGGACATTTCTGTTGCGGGAGCATTGATAGTGGGCAGGTAGCTTACAGTGTCCTGAACCACTGCAATGTCTCTGCGCATTTTGATGTTGAACCCAGTCCAACTGCTGATGGACTGGTCCTCATGGTCTGACATTCGAGTAAGAAGCCAGATATGGTTCTTTGTCTTTGAATCCTGGACTTCCTTGGTAGTGTCGACATACGCAGTCTCAATCCTAGGTGGCCCTGCCCGCCGCCCAACATTGTATATTGGCAGCATTGATGATGTCTGAGTGATGCTTCTTATCTTGGACTTGGTAATCTCTGGCAGGACTTTCTCTGGCACAGAGCCTGCAACCTTGGACTGGACAGCAATGCCATTGACTCTATGAGAAGTACCTGCTCCACTTAGGGTCTCTTCAAGTCGGTCAATGTTATCCCAGGCCAGGGTTGTGAACACACCAGGGTAGATGTTTGCTGGCAGTGGAATGTCATCCTTTGAGCATTCCAGCTTCTGGATACAAAGGGCTGTATCGATCTCCTCAAACATTGAGTAAGACACACAGTGACCAAGACGATTCAGAGTTCGGATCAGTTCTGTGTTTCCTGTCAAAGACTTTACAGCATTGGTCAGCAGTACGTGCTTGGGTGGTTTTGTCTTGCCACTGGTAACAGCAAAGACCAAGTCACTGCCAAAGGAAGTGGCAAGACGTTGAGCTCTTTCAGAGGGAGTTTCACACTCACACTCTCCTGTCAGCAGGGTGTGCAGGAATTGAGTGACTGCTGCAGGAATGACATTCTGATCTGTATCGGGAGGCCATGGCTGACTCACATCTTGTTTATTGATCTCATTCCTCAGCTGCATTCCTGCTTTGGTTAAGACATCTTCAGAGTTAGCTGCTCTTGCTTCTTGCAGGTCTTTTGCCATTTTGTGTGCTTGCCGGGCAAGGTCGTCCATTGAGAGGCTGCGTGGATAGATTAGAAGCTTTCCTTTCTCATCTGGGACAAAGCGTAGTGATTCTCCAAACTCGGTTTCAATCTTTCGGCGAACATGTTTCTTTGTCGCTGGTTTCAGTTGGATAATACCACGGGACATCATGGATCTCTCAAGCCTAGATGTGAGGTTTGTCATAGGCAGTACCTCTGGGTTGGGGAATAATTTGGTCCTTATATACAAGCAGAGTTCCTCGAGGGCTTCTGTCTCAACCTCTTCGTAGCGTGCTTCCTCGCTTTCTTCCTGATTTTCACCTGCACCCGACCTGGCGGCCGCTGGGAAATCATCTTTTGTGAAGAGTTTGTAGCACGACTTGTGGTAGTGACCCTCTGCAGCAACAAGGTCTCTGCTAACTAAACCAAGGATTCTCTGGTTGAGTTTCCTTATTGCTGCTCTGCGAATCTTCTCATCTGCTCGTAGCTCAACACACTGTATGAGTGGCTCCCTTGTCTTTGTTGTTTTTATGTACTTGCTTGACTTCTCGCAGAAGATACATACTTTGGCATACACCCTGCTAGTACTAGGGGCATCCCTTGATGCCCTCCTCCTGGGGTCGACGCTTGCTGATTCTATCTTGACACCCTTGGCAAGGATAGAATCCAGTGACTTCTTCATTGTAAAGAGACTACGACATTTACGGTGATAATGTATGTGTGGTATTCCTCCTTCTTCAAGGCCCTTGGCTGCTTCCAGGACTGGATCATGCTGCCTGATTTCTGCAGCCCTGAGCAATGTGTTCCAGGAGTCCAAATCCTGTGGTGACACCAGAGCATCGCTGTCATCATCAGAGCAGTGGATGATACAGTCGATCCGTGCTCTCTTCCTCGCAGATGGTTCCATCCTGCCGTCAAACAGTCGACACACACCTGCAAAAAATATCACCATTAAACCATGAACAAACAAACACATTACATGGAAACCACTCTACATATGTTTGCTCCTTCCAATAATAAATTATCCCCAAAATATAACAAAAAATCCCCAAATATGAAATAAACCCCTAAATATGGAGAAACTTGAAATACACATCGGAATAATTCTTGTAGAGAATCAAATAAGCTACAAGAGCTGTTAGAATATATTTTTCAATGTTCCCCATATTTAAGGATTTATTCTAGATTTAGAGGAAAATACCCAAAATATAGAGTATATTCCGAAATATGAGGAAATTTGAAAAATACCTAGGAACAACTCTGGTAGAGAATATAATTCTACATAGGTGTTCAAAGTTTCGCGATGATTGTGTGATGGATTTTAAAGAAAATGAGGAAAACGCCGAGCGTCACGCTAAAAATCTTTATTTTTGGGTAGCGCCCCTATTGCATCAAAAAAATTAGACTAAGCTACCAGTGCGAGAAGGCTATCATATCTTAATGTACTTACAGTCACTCTATAAACATTTTAGTACCATTCGTGTTTAGTCACCCCAGGTGGTACCGATATCTGGCCTGGCTCATGGACTAAATCTTGATCCCTGACCTCTTTGTAACTAAAAAGTGCCAAGAACAAACTGGCTGTAAATATCCACACCTATTTCCTGGTGGACTCTTCCCAAATGATAGAAACGTCAGCCCGATTGCTTTCATTAATTTCGAGGTATAAGAAGTTAAGGGGTCAAGATTATTGTCAAGTTCGCTGGCGCTACCTATAGTGGCTTGGTGATTAGTGATGGTGGTTGTGGTGGTGAGAAGAGGGTCATAGGGTAGTGATGATGGTGTTAGTGGCTTGGTGATTGGTGATGGTGGTAGTTATGATGGTGGTTGTGGTGGTAAGCAGAGGGCCATGAGGTAGTGCTGATGTGCTCGTGTGTGTGGAGGGGGGGGGGGGGGGTGTTAATGGTGATGACGTGATAGAAGTGCTGGTGATTGTGGGAAGAGGTGGTGATGTGATGGTGGTGTGGTGAGAAATTTGGTGGTAATATAGTGATGGTGATTGTCATATTAAGAGGGTGATAGTGGAATGATGGTGATGTGGTGAGTGAGGTGTGGTGGTGATAATGATAGTGATATAGAAAGGTGTTGGTGATGTGATGAGTGAGGTGTGGTGGTAATATAATAATAGTGATCCATCTATCTATCTATCTATCTATATGCTCAGGCCCATACCCACTTTTCCTATATTTGTTTTTATTTTCTATTTTATTCTATTTTATTATTTTGTTTCCTTTTTTCTTAGTGATAGTGATAATAAAAGGGTGATGGTGGAGCGATAGTGATGTGATGAACGAGGTGTGGTGGTAATATAGTGCAAGGAATGTGATGGGGGTTATGGTGGGTATAGTGACGAAACAAGGGTTGCGGTGTAGTGAATGTGGCAGTGAAGTAGAAGAATAAATACTGTATAATTATGTTATTAACTATTGTCATTTGACACGTGAATTTAATAATGTTTGTAAGAAATCCTTCGTATTGTTTATGAGCAAGCTTATTTATATAGTATATCAATATTTTGTTAATGCTATGTACAAGATATTTAGTTGAATATATTATAATAATCATATATACAGTATATATATATATATATATATACAGAGAGAGAGAGAGAGAGAGAGAGAGAGAGAGAGAGAAAATAAATAACAGCCGGTATAGTATTTATGAAGTAATTTGAGTTTGTTTACATTTGTTCAATAAGTGTAGTGAAATATGTTGTGAGTGCGTGGGTTCGAGTCTCCTCTGTAACTCAAAACAGGGCTAGAGCAAATGGGCTGTACATTCCCAAACCTATTCCCTGGTTGACCCTTCCCAAATGGTAGAAATATTAGCTCGATTACTCTAGTCGTGTGTGAGGTATAGAGGTTAATGTTCCAGAGTTTTGGCCTACTTACTTAGAATAGGGTAGAGTAACCTAGTCCATCACTCTGTATGGTGTACATAAGAAAATGGGAGTCTGCAAAAAGTCGATCGGCCCACACAAGGCAGATCCCTGATGATGTAGCCTTCCTTGATTACTGTTACTTTTAGATAGTGGATGACAGCACACGACAGGTGGATGAATGTGTTGTATGCAAACACTAAGATACATTAATATACACAACATTATCTATATATAAACTTATATATATATACTGGGAATCTTTTGCTGGAGACCCCAAATGGGTATTTCTCCCGGACGATCTAGATGTGCGTGATTTTTGTTTTCCCCTGTTCGGGCTCTGTCTCGAGTCGGCCACCCCCAATAAAAAAAAAAAAAAAAAAAAAATGAAAACAAAATATATATATATATATATATATATATATATATATATATATATATATATATAAATATATATATATATATATATATATATATATATACCGGTATATATATAATGGGGTATGTGCCAGGATAGATAGATAGAATAAACTTATGAAAGGTGTTTGACGAGATCTTCGGTTTTAATTTTCCAGGGTGGCCCACGTAAAATAAGCCATGAATGAAGTAATAGTATACGTTACCCCTTGAAGAGCATAATAGTATACGTTACCCCTTGAAGAGCATGATGCGATTTACCAGTTTCATCTGGCTATCACTAGACGTAATTATTCAGTTTAGAAAGGAATTGTGGGAGTCAGAGGGATAGTTTTTTTTAACTCTTTGACAGTTAGAGCCCCTTCCGAAACTGAATAAAATCGACGAATGATAGCCAAAAGACACTGGTAAAACACGTCACGTTCCTCAATAAAGTGTATTGTTAATCGCCATGAATGAATTTTATAATATCAACATTGAACTCCAGCGAAATACATCATGCTAAACTTCAAACTTTACAAAGTATATACAGTATAAATTATATATACACATACGAACCTTATCTGCAATAAAGAGAAAAATACGTATTATTGTTCCACACTTAAGAATATCCTGTTCAGTAACATTTTGAGGATCATGACGCGTACTTGAGAATTCGACCCGAAACGAATTCAACCCGCTCTTGGACATCGAATTCGACCCGTTTAGGTGGACTTGCCCCGCGAATTCGACCCGTGTATACACCCCCCCTCCTCCTACCTAAACTTAGATTAGGTTAGGTTAAGTTAGGTTAGGTTAGATTAGGTTATGTTTGGTTAGGTTAGGTTAAGTTAAGTTAAGTTAGGTTAAGTTAGGTTAGGTTAGATTAGGTAAGTTAGGTTATATTAAGTGAGATTAGGTTATTCTCCAGTACCCCTTTAGGTAGGAGGGGGGAAGGGGTGGGGTATAAACGGGTCGAACTCGCAGCAGGTCGAATTTTCCAAGCGGGCCGAACTCGTTTCGGGTCGAAAAAACGTCGGGTCGAATTCTCCAGTATCGTTTAGACTGTTTATGCTGGCTATCATTAGACGATTTTATTCAGCTAAGGATGAACTGTTGGGAGCTAAAAAGTACAATGCGATAGTTTTCACACCCTCGATTCCTAGATATCCTTCCTAAATTAATTAGTATTGATATTTTTGCTTTCTTTTGTCAATTTCAAACTTCTAACTAAAAAATACCCACTCAGAGTAGCAGACCCCCTTCAAGCTATATTTGTATGTTTGTTTATAGAAAAATGTCCCGGCCAAAGGCCAATGTTTTTCTAAGCTACAGGCTTGCTGTCGTTCGGCACCTGAATGGGGTGAAGCGTATTATTATTGGTATACTAATGGGGTGAAAAGTCGTATAATATCAGAACTAATGGAGTGAAACAAGGACCTGTCTAGGATCAAATACAGATTAAATACATAAATAAATTAATAAATCTTTATATAATGATAATTGTATGACGATGAACACAGGCAAATCGCGAGGATGTGGTCACATGTATAAATGAATGAACTATAGCTCTATAAATGAATGAACTATAGCTCTATAAATGAATGAACTAGAACTATAGCTCTATAAATGAATGAACTATAGCTCTATAAATGAATGAACTATATCTCTATAAATGAATGAACTATAGCTCTATAAATGAATGAACTATAGCTCTATAAATGAATGAACTATAGCTCTATAAATGAATGAACTATAGCTCTATAAATGAATGAACTATATCTCTATAAATGAATGAACTATAGCTCTATAAATGAATGAACTATAACTATAGCTCTATAATTGAATGAACTATAGCTCTATAAATGAATGAACTATAGCTCTATAAATGAATGAACTATAGCTCTATAAATGAATGAACTAGAACTATAGCTCTATAAATGAATGAACTATAGCTCTATAAATGAATGAACTATAGCTCTATAAATGAATGAACTATAGCTCTATAAATGAATGAACTAGAACTATAGCTCTATAAATGAATGAAATAGCTCTATAAATGATGAACTATAGCTATAAATGAATGAACTATAGCTCTATAAATGAATGAACTATAGCTCTATAAATGAATGAACTATAGCTCTATAAATGAATGAACTAGAACTATAGCTCTATAAATGAATGAACTATAGCTCTATAAATGAATGAACTATAGCTCTATAAATGAATGAACTATAGCTCTATAAATGAATGAACTATAGCTATAAATGAATGAACTATAGCTCTATGAATGAACTAGCTTATAAATGAACTATAGCTCTATAATGAATGAACTATAGCTCTATAAATGAATGAACTATATCTCTATAAATGAATGAACTATAGCTCTATAAATGAATGAACTATAGCTCTATAAATGAATGAACTATAGCTCTATAAATGAATGAACTATAGCTCTATAAATGAATGAACTATAGCTCTATAAATGAATGAACTATAGCTCTATAAATGAATGAACTATAGCTATAAATGAATGAACTATAACTATAGCTCTATAAATGAATGAACTATAGCTCTATAAATGAATGAACTATAGCTCTATAAATGAATGAACTATAGCTCTATAAATGAATTAACTAGAACTATAGCTCTATAAATGAATGAACTATAGCTCTATAAATGAATGAACTAGAACTATAGCTCTATAAATGAATGAACTATAGCTCTATAAATGAATGAACTATAGCTCTATAAATGAATGAAATATAGCTCTATAAATGAATGAACTATAGCTCTATAAATGAATGAACTATAGATCTATAAATGAATGAACTATAGCTCTATAAATGAATGAACTATAGCTCTATAAATGAATGAACTATAGCTCTATAAATGAATGAACTATAGCTCTATAAATGAATGAACTATAGCTCTATAAATGAATGAACTATAGCTCTATAAATGAATGAACTATAGCTCTATAAATGAATGAAATATAGCTCTATAAATGAATGAACTATAGCTCTATAAATGAATGGATCTATAAATGAATGAACTATAGCTCTATAAATGAATGAACTATAGCTCTATAAATGAATGAACTATAGCTCTATAAATGAATGAACTATAGATCTATAAATGAATGAACTATAGCTCTATAAATGAATGAACTATAGCTCTATAAATGAATGAACTATAGCTCTATAAATGTATGAACTATAGCTCTATAAATGAATGAACTATAGCTCTATAAATGAATGAACTAGAACTATAGCTCTATAAATAAATAAACTATAGCTCTATAAATGAATGAACTATAGCTCTATAAATGAATGAAATATAGCTCTATAAATGAATGAACTATAGCTCTATAAATGAATGAACTATAGATCTATAAATGAATGAACTATAGCTCTATAAATGAATGAACTATAGCTCTATAAATGAATGAACTATAGCTCTATAAATGAATGAACTATAGCTCTATAAATGAATGAACTATAGCTCTATAAATGAATGAACTAGAACTATAGCTCTATAAATGAATGAACTATAGCTCTATAAATGAATGAACTATAGATCTATAAATGAATGAACTATAGCTCTATAAATGAATGAACTATAGCTCTATAAATGAATGAACTATAGCTCTATAAATGAATGAAGTATAGCTCTATAATGAATGAACTATAGATATAAATGAATGAACTATAGCTCTATAAATGAATGAACTATAGCTCTATAAATGAATGAACTATAGCTCTATAAATGAATGAACTATAGCTCTATAAATGAATGAACTATAGCTCTATAAATGAATGAACTATAGCTCTATAAATGAATGAACTATAGCTCTATAAATGAATGAACTATAGCTCTATAAATGAATGAACTAGAACTATAGCTCTATAAATGAATGAACTATAGCTCTATAAATGAATGAACTATAGATCTATAAATGAATGAACTATAGCTCTATAAATGAATGAACTATAGCTCTATAAATGAATGAACTATAGCTCTATAAATGAATGAACTATAGCTCTATAAATGAATGAACTATAGCTCTATAAATGAATGAACTATAGCTCTATAAATGAATGAACTATAGCTCTATCTTAAAGGAGCCAAACATGGGAGATCCATAAAGACCTTCCTAGGACCAAATGGGTATAAAGGGAGATGGGCTTAATTATTTGCTCATTTAGCCTATGTATCTTTTTATTATTTTTCTAGTTTCCTCCCTAGACCTCCATCAAACTTAAAAAAAACATCCATTAGGTCCCCCTTCTAGATTAACTTGTACATTTTTCGGTAGAAAAATGTTCCGGCCGAAGCCCGGTTCTTCAAAAAATACAGGCTCACTATCGTTCTCCAAGGAAAAAAATCGACACTTGAATAACACAAAAGGTTTTAATATTGAAAAAGAAATGGGGCGAAAGGTCTTAAAATCGCCAAAATAATGAGCCGAACGTCACCAAATCTGAAAACTAATGAGGCTAAACACGAGGAAGAAAGTGGTGCGGAAAACCGGCCCATCTCCCTTTAAAAGCTAAAGGTCTAGTTGTAGTACCCCGCTCCACTGACCTATGGGGAGATGGGCCGGTTTGTTTGCTCAGTATCTTCTCTTTTTATCATTGTTTAGTTTCCTCCCTAGACCTCCATGAAGCTTTAAAGGGGAGGTTTTTAGTGTGTTTCCTAAACTTCCATCAAGCTTGAAATTACACCCCCTTGAGTCCCTTTCAAGATAAATTTGTACATTTTTCGGTAGAAAAATTTCCCGGCCGAAGGCCGGTTCCTTTTAAATTACAGGCTCGCTATCGCTCGCCAGGATAAAATCGACACCTGAATGGCACGAAAGGTCTTAATATCGGGTGAAAGTTCTTAAAATCGCTAAACTAATGGGGCGAACGTTTTATATCAAAAGCAATGGGGCTAAACATGAGGGTGAAAGGGGTCAAGAAAAAAATCCCTCAAGTGGAGATCTCCCCTTAAACAAAAACCTAGACTCCCCTTAAGATAAATGTGTAAATCCGGCCCTTAACCCTTTGAGTACCAGCGACGTGTGGTATATTTCATTCTAGCTATAATATATAATATAGACGATTGTATGCAGCTTAGGGAGGATCTGTGGTAGCTAAAAGGGTTGGTTGAGATAGTTTGAAGCCTTATTATTGCTAGAGGTCCTTCCCAAGCTGAATAAAATCGTCTACTAGTCACCGCAATATAATGAAAAGGACGTCCCCCTGGTACTGAACGGGTTAAAAGCTAAAGCTAAAGTTGTACCGTGCTCCACTGACCTATGGTGGTGACTGACTATGGTGCTGGAGAAGAAGAAGCTCTGACCGAAGGACCAGTTGGGTTCCCGGTAACGTTTATGTATTGTTTTATGTATTGTTTTATGTATTGTTTTATGTGTTGTTTTATGTGTTGTTTTATGTGTTGTTTTGTGTGTTGTTTTATGTATTGTTTTATGTGTTGTTTTATGTGTTGTTTTGTGTGTTGTTTTATGTGTTGTTTTATGTGTTGTTTTATGTATTGTTTTATGCATTGTTTTATGTATTGTTTTATGTATTGTTTTATGTGTTGTTTTATGTATTGTTTTATGTGTTGTTTTATGTGTTGTTTTATGTATTGTTTTATGTATTGTTTTATGTATTGTTTTATGTATTGTTTTATGTGTTGTTTTATGTATTGTTTTATGTATTGTTTTATGTGTTGTTTTATGTATTGTTTTATGTATTGTTTTATGTATTGTTTTATGTGTTGTTTTATGTATTGTTTTATGTGTTGTTTTATGTATTGTTTTATGTGTAGATATATGTATTGTTTTTCTATTGTTTTATGTATTGTTTATGTGTTGTTTTTATTGTTTTATGTGTTGTTTTATGTATGTTTGTGTTGTTTTATGTATTGTTTTATGTGTTGTTTTATGTAGTTTTATGTATTGTTTTATGTATTGTTTTATGTATTGTTTTATGTATTGTTTTATGTATTGTTTTATGTGTTGTTTTATGTATTGTTTTATGTATTGTTTTATGTGTTGTTTTATGTATTGTTTTGTGTTGTGTTTATGTATTGCTTTATGTATTGTTTTATGTATTGCTTTATGTATTGTTTTATGTATTGTTTTATGTATTGTTTAATGTATTGTTTTATGTATTGTTTTATGTGTTGTTTTATGTATTGTTTTATGTGTTGTTTTATGTATTGTTTTGTGTTGTGTTTATGTATTGCTTTATGTATTGTTTTATGTATTGTTTTATGTGTTCTTTTATGTATTGTTTTATGTATTGTTTTATGTGTTGTTTTATGTATTGTTTTATGTGTTGTTTTATGTATTGCTTTATGTATTGTTTTATGTATTGTTTTATGTATTGTTTTATGTGTTATTTTATGTATTGTTTTATGTATTGTTTTATGTAGTTTTATGTTATTTATGTATGTTTTATGTATTGTTTTATGTGTTGTATGTATTGTTTATGTGTTGTTTTATGTATGTATTTGTTGTGTTGTTTTATGTATTGTTTTATGTGTTGTTTTATGTATTGTTTTATGTACTGTTTTATGTATTGTTTTATGTGTTGTTTTATGTATTGTTTTATGTGTTGTTTTATGTATTGTTTTATGTGTTGTTTTATGTATTGTTTTATGTATTGTTTTATGTATTGTTTTATGTATTGTTTTATGTATTGTTTTATGTATTGTTTTGTGTTATTTTATGTATTGTTTTATGTATTGTTTTATGTGTTGTTTTATGTATTGTTTTATGTATTGTTTTATGTATTGTTTTATGTGTTGTTTTATGTATTGTTTTATGTATGTTTATGTAGTTTGTTTATGTGTTGTTTATGTATTGTTTTATGTATGTTTTATGTGTTTTTTATGTATTGTTTTATGTATTGTTTTATGTGTTTATGTATTGTTTTATGTATTGTTTTATGTATTGTTTTATGTATTGTTTTATGTATTGTTTTATGTATTGTTTTATGTATTGTTTTATTATTTTGTCTAGTTTCCTCCCTAGACCTCCATCAAACTTAAAATAAAAACATCCATTAGATTCCCTTTCTAGATAAATTTGTACATTTTTCGGTAGAAAAATGTCCCAGCCAAAGGCCACCTCCTCTTAATATTTCAGGCTCGCTTTCGCTCGCCAGGAAAAAATCGACACCTAAATGGCACGAAAGGTCTTAAAACTGACAACGAATTTGGGCGAAAGGTGTTAAAATCGTCAAATTAATGGGCCAACATCTTAAAATCTGCATACTGACCTATGGTGGTGACTATGGTGCTGGAGAAGAAGAAGCTCTGACCGAAGGACCAGTTGGGTTCCCCGGTGACGTTCCTCGCGGCTGATACTCCGCGGTTGTTAGCGGTGATGATCTCCGATATCAGGTCCTCCAAGGCAGCGTCTGGGGGGGTCAAAGGGTTAATTGTTAGTCGGTTAGTTAGTGTGTTAGTTAGTTATCAGGTCCTCTAGGGCAGCGTTTGGAGGGTTCAAAGGGTTAGTGGTTAGTTGGTTACGGTAGTTAGTGTAGTAGATAGTTCGTTAGTTAGTTAGTGTGTTAGTTATCAGGTCCTCCAAGGCAGCGTCTGGAGGGTTCAAAGGGTTAGTGGTTACTGGTTAGTTCCTTGGTTAGTGTGTTAATTAGTTAGTTAGTTAGTTAGTTAGTTAGTTAGTTAGTTAGTTAGTTAGTTAGTTAGTTAGTTAGTTAGTTAGTTAGTTAGTTAGTTAGTTAGTTAGTTAGTTAGTTAGTTAGTTAGTTAGTTAGTTAGTTAGTTAGTTAGTTAGTTAGTTAGTTAGTTAGTTAGTTAGTTAGTTAGTTAGTTAGTTAGTTAGTTAGTTAGTTAGTTAGTTAGTTAGTTAGTTAGTTAGTTAGTTAGTTAGTTAGTTAGTTAGTTAGTTAGTTAGTTAGTTAGTTAGTTAGTTAGTTAGTTAGTTGGTTGGTTGGTTGGTTGGTTGGTTAGTTATCAGGTCCTCTAGGGCAGCGTCTGGAGGAGGGGAGGCAAGGGTTAGTTGTTAGTTAGTTAGTGTGTTAGTTAGTTATCAGGTCCTCTAGGGCAGCGTCTGGAGGAGGGGAGGCAAGGGTTAGTTGTTAGTTAGTTAGTGTGTTAGTTAGTTATCAGGTCCTCTAGGGCAGCGTCTGGAGGAGGGGAGGCAAGGGTTAGTTGTTAGTTAGTTAGTGTGTTAGTTAGTTATCAGGTCCTCTAGGGCAGCGTCTGGAGGAGGGGAGGCAAGGGTTAGTTGTTAGTTAGTTAGTGTGTTAGTTAGTTATCAGGTCCTCTAGGGCAGCGTCTGGAGGAGGGGAGGCAAGGGTTAGTTGTTAGTTAGTTAGTGTGTTAGTTAGTTATCAGGTCCTCTAGGGCAGCGTCTGGAGGAGGGGAGGCAAGGGTTAGTTGTTAGTTAGTTAGTGTGTTAGTTAGTTATCAGGTCCTCTAGGGCAGCGTCTGGAGGAGGGGAGGCAAGGGTTAGTTGTTAGTTAGTTAGTGTGTTAGTTAGTTATCAGGTCCTCTAGGGCAGCGTCTGGAGGAGGGGAGGCAAGGGTTAGTTGTTAGTTAGTTGGTTATTGAGTGAGTGAGTAGTGTATTAGTTGGTTAGTTAGTTAATTAGTTATCAGTTCCTCCAGTACCGTGTCTTAACCCTATGCAACTAGTGGTGAAGGATATAATTATCCTTTAACCTTACACCCAAGGGCGAACCTACTATCCAGGTTACCACATACTTCCTTTACCAATTTAGTTTGACTGCATTTCACCAATTACTCTGGACACTTATTTCTTACTCCAAAATTAACCTAACCTTCCACCATTAACCCATTCAGTACTGGTGCCATCCTTTTAACTTTATGTTGGCTAATATTTGATGATTTTATTCAGTTGAAAAAGGTGTTCAGCAATTAACAGGCTTCGAACTATCTCGCCTATACCTTATTACTACCACAACATAGTCTAAATATAGGTCAAATTAAATTTAAATGACGTTTCCGGTAGAGAATGGGTTAAGGCGGTCCATCCAGTCAGTACATTACCTGAGACACACGGATGATTAGCTAAGAACGCCGCTCTCTTCATGCTAAGTTCCCTCTTGTAACTTTCCTCCAAGGGGCCCTCTATGTGACCGAAGAGGAAGGCCCCGAAGAACAAGTACCCCCAGTACAGAGGAATATAGATCCCAAGGAGGACATTTGGCCAGTGCTGAAGACGGCGACGTAGGGTGTAAGACCTCAAGAACTCTGTAGAATCTCCTCTGTTTACCAGGGAGACGATTTCGAGTTCCTGAGAAGCGGAGGCGTATAACGCATCGTGCCTGGATCCGCCGAGTCTAGAAGAAAATGTATTATCCGTTGTGAAGGAGTCGGCAATATCCGGTTCATCATCAAGACGGTCGTACTGGACGGCGCAGCACCCTCGTTGTGCGAACAGCATCTTGGTCGGCTGCTGCTGCTATACTGAGACACAGTTTAGGAAGGAACTACATAACCAAAGGGCCCAGAATGATACTATACTCGGTTTCTTCTTGGCTGACGATAAATGTAATCCCTGTCCTCCTTCCCTTGGGTTTTGGTTCCTGTGGCTACTATAGTCTATGTGATAATTCATGACTCACGCACTTGAATCTCCACCCATGGTGTGTTCAAGAGAATAAAGCCAGTTTTAACATTGGAATATAGTGTTCACTTATTACAGTCATCCAATGCGGGGGTAATATTTAATAACTGAATTCACATCAAATGTTGTCTTTCTACAAATTGCTCACTAGCAAATATACTACATTTTAACTAATATTTCTTTAATATATATATATAATATTTTCAGCTATATCATTGGTCACTTTTGTATAGTCAAGAAACTAAGAGTACTGACATAGATGATTTGTTTTCACTGTTGATAACACATAATTAAAACTCGACTCTCGGTTATTCATAAATTAGTTCTTGAGGGGAGCTTTCCACTTGAGGGACTTTTTTCTTGACCCCTTTCTCCTTCATGTTTAGCCCCATTGTTTTTTTAGATTTTAAGACGTTCGCCCCATTAGTTTGGCGATTTTAAGACCCCTCGCCCCATTGCTGTCAATTTTAAGACCATTCGTGACATTTAGGTGTCGACTTTATCCTGGCGAGCGATAGCGAGCCTGTAATTTAAGAGGAACCGGCTTTCAGCCGGGAAATTTTTCTACCGAAAATGTACAAATTTATCTTGAAAGGGGGTCTAGGGGGAGTAATTTTAAGCTTGATGGAAGTCTAGGGAATCAACTAAAAACCTCCCCTTAAAGTAGGAGTAGGAGTATATATTCATGCTGTGTATGTGTGTGTTTTTCCTATATATATTTTTATTTTTGCTATTCACTTTTGTTTTAGAATATAGTCGTTTCAGTGACGCTTGGCACAGAGTAGAAGGAGAGGCAGAGAGAGCATCACCACCGACACCACTATGAAAGGTAGGAACAACACGCTCACACACTCTTCGTAACTCATCTGAAACCCGCCACAACACAACCACGTTACTTAAGGGCTCACAATATAAGCACAAAGTAAAAGTGTACATTGTTATTTTAATATAGCCACCACAGTCTCATTATAGGGAAAGTTGAATTTATTTGTTTATATATACTGTATATACAGTATATATATATATATATATATATATATATATATATATATACAGTATATATACAGTATATATACAGTATATATATATATATATATATATATATATATATATACAGTATATATACAGTATATATATATATATATATATATATATATATATATATATATATATATACAGTATATATATATATTTATATATATATATATATATATAAATCAACACCAGCGCTGGTACAAACATCTTTATTTTGGTAACGTTTCGGTTTAAGCATAAACCATCTTCAGACCTGAACCCCCAAAACCTCGAAATAAATGCCCTTCGACCGGCTCCTCCTAAATTTATGGTACGAAAGGTTAAACAAAAATAATAATAATAATAATGGGGCGAATACCTTAGAATCTCAAAAATAAATGGGGCTAACATAAGGGAGAAGGGGTCCGGAGCAAGGAGAGAGGGGGAGGGGGGGGGGGGGGGGGGGGGGTTGCTCCCTAGACCCCTATCAAGCTTACAAAAACACCATCAAGAGCGCCCTTCGAGATAAATATGTAAAACAATTTGGTAGTGATATATTCCGGCCTAAGGCCGATTCTTCCTAAATTACAGGCTCGCTATCACTCGCCAGGAAGAATTCGACACCTCTATGACATCAAATGGGGCGAAATGTCTTATAATCGCCAAAGTAATGGGGTGAACGTCTTGAAATCTCAAAACTAATGGGGCCAAACGAGGGAGAAGGGGTTCCAGAAAACAAAACTATTTGTGAAGGAGCATAATAGAACGCTATAACGTGAGGGTCAATACTCATTAAGGGGAGACTGACCGTTTTTTTGGTCTATTAATTAATTTATTCATATATTTTTTTAGTTTCCTCCCTAGACCTAAATCAAGCTTAGAAAAAAAAATTAGACCCCCCTTCAAGATTAATTTGTAAATTTTTCGGTAGAAAAATGTCACGGCCGAAGGCCGGTTCCTCTTAAAATTGCAGGCTCGCTATCGCTCGCCAGGAAAAAATCGACACCTAAATGGCACGAAAGGTCTTAAAAATTACAACGAAATGGGGCGAAATGTGTTAAAATCGCCAAACTAATGGGCCGAACGTCTTATAATCTCAAAACTAGTGGGGCTAAACATTAGGGAGAAGGGGGTCCAGAAAAACGGTCTGCCACCCCTTAACCCCTTCTGTACCGGCGAGGCCTTTCTAATTTTATTCTGGCTACAACTAATCGATTCTATGTGTGTAGTTTATGAAGGAGAAGGATCTCTAGCAAGTATAAGGCTTCGAACTGTCTCCATCTCTAGCAAGTATAAGGCTTCGAACTGTCTCCATCTCTAGAAAGTATAAGGCTGTCTCCATCTCTAGCAAGTATAAGGCTTCGAACTGTCTCCATCTCTAGCAAGTATAAGGCTTCGAACTGTCTCCATCTCTAGCAAGTATAAGGCTTCGAACTGTCTCCATCTCTAGCAAGTATAAGGCTTCGAACTGTCTCCATCTCTAGCAAGTATAAGGCTTCGAACTGTCTCCATCTCTAGCAAGTATAAGGCTTCGAACTGTCTCCATCTCTAGCAAGTATAAGGCTTCGAACTGTCTCCATCTCTAGCAAGTATAAGGCTTCGAACTGTCTCCATCTCTAGCAAGTATAAGGCTTCGAACTGTCTCCATCTCTAGCAAGTATAAGGCTTCGAACTGTCTCCATCTCTAGCAAGTATAAGGCTTCGAACTGTCTCCATCTCTAGCAAGTATAAGGCTTCGAACTGTCTCCATCTCTAGCAAGTATAAGGCTTCGAACTGTCTCCATCTCTAGCAAGTATAAGGCTTCGAACTGTCTCCATCTCTAGCAAGTATAAGGCTTCGAACTGTCTCCATCAACCCTTTTTACTACCTCAGATCCTTCTTAAGGGGGGGGGTGTGACCTGCTCTTTGTTATTTCGGTCCTTTTCTCTCTTTCTCTGGCTTGTATCCATTCGGCCCCATTCAGCCAACTATTTTAAGACGTTTATCCCCATCTAGGTGTCTAGCCAACTATTTTAAGACGTTTATCCCCATCTAGGTGTCCATTTGTTCCTGGCGAGCGATAGCGAGCCAGCATTATATGAAGAAATCCGGCTTCGCCGGAGACATTTTTCTATCGAAAAATGTACAAATTTAGCCTGCTGTCAAACAAAAATAAAAAATATGCTGGCTCGCTACCGCTCACCAGTAAAAATTTGACACCTGGATGGGGATAAACGTCTTAAAACAGTAGGCTGAATGGGGCCAAATGGATACAAGCCAGAGAAAGATAGAAAAGGACAGAACAAAAACAGGTCATCCCCCTTCCACGGCAGAAAACACGTCTACAGTAAATATAGCTACCATAAAGTTAGAAAGGCGTCGCCGGCACAGGAGAGGTTAACCCATTCACGACCCGGCTATGCAATTCTCTTCTGCTTCATTCATGTGTACTAGTAGACGATTTTATTCAGATTAGGAAGGGTGTGTGTGGAAGTCAGAGGGTTATAGACGATTTTATTCAGATTAGGAAGGGTCTGTGTGGAAGTCAGAGGGTTATAGACGATTTTATTCAGATTAGGAAGGGTCTGTGTGGAAGTCAGAGGGTTATAGACGATTTTATTCAGATTAGGAAGGGTCTGTGTGGAAGTCAGAGGGTTATAGACGATTTTATTCAGATTAGGAAGGGTCTGTGTGGAAGTCAGAGGGTTATAGACGATTTTATTCAGATTAGGAAGGGTCTGTGTGGAAGTCAGAGGGTTATAGACGATTTTATTCAGATTAGAGAGGGGTCTGTGTGGAAGTCAGAGGGTTATAGACGATTTTATTCAGATTAGGAAGGGTCTGTGTGGAAGTCAGAGGGTTATAGACGATTTTATTCAGATTAGGAAGGGTCTGTGTGGAAGTCAGAGGGTTATAGACGATTTTATTCAGATTAGGAAGGGTGTGTGTGGAAGTCAGAGGGTTATAGACGATTTTATTCAGATTAGGAAGGGTCTGTGTGGAAGTCAGAGGGTTATAGACGATTTTATTCAGATTAGGAAGGGTGTGTGTGGAAGTCAGAGGGTTATAGACGATTTTATTCAGATTAGGAAGGGTCTGTGTGGAAGTCAGAGGGTTATAGACGATTTTATTCAGATTAGGAAGGGTCTGTGTGGAAGTCAGAGGGTTATAGACGATTTTATTCAGATTAGGAAGGGTCTGTGTGGAAGTCAGAGGGTTATAGACGATTTTATTCAGATTAGGAAGGGTCTGTGTGGAAGTCAGAGGGTTATAGACGATTTTATTCAGATTAGGAAGGGTCTGTGTGGAAGTCAGAGGGTTATAGACGATTTTATTCAGATTAGGAAGGGTGTGTGTGGAAGTCAGAGGGTTATAGACGATTTTATTCAGATTAGGAAGGGTCTGTGTGGAAGTCAGAGGGTTATAGACGATTTTATTCAGATTAGGAAGGGTCTGTGTGGAAGTCAGAGGGTTATAGACGATTTTATTCAGATTAGGAAGGGTGTGTGTGGAAGTCAGAGGGTTATAGACGATTTTATTCAGATTAGGAAGGGTCTGTGTGGAAGTCAGAGGGTTAGTTGAGATAGTCTTTACCCTCATCATTCCCACAGATCCTTTTAAGGGGAGGTTTTTAGTTTGGTTTCTAGATATCCATCAAACTTAAGATTACACCCCCTTGAGCCCCTTTCAAGATAAATGTGTACATTTTTCGGTAGAAAAATGTCCCGGCTGAAAGCCGGTTTCTCTTAAATAACAGGCTCGCTATCGCTCGCCAGGATAAAATCGACACCTAAATGGCACGAAAGGTCTTAAAATTGACAGAAATGGGTCGAAAGTTCTTAAAATCGTCAAAATAATGGGGTGAACGTCTTAAAATTAGTAAAGCAATGGGGCTAAACATGAGAGAGAAGGAAGTTCGGAAAAAAAAAATCCCTCAAGTGGAAACCTCCCCTTAATGATAGCCAGAAGAAACTGTCACACTGCGTCATAATCTTCAAAGGGTTAAATCGTGTTAAGGGGGGTGACCTGATTTTTTTTTTCTTATTTTCTTTCTTTCTCTGGCTTGTATCCATTTGGCCCCATTCAGCCTACTTTTTCAAGATGTTTATCCCCATCCAGGTGTCAATGTTTTACTGGTGAGCGGTAGCGAGCCAGCATATTTTTTAAATGATTTTGACAGCAGGCTAAATTTGTACATTTTTCGATAGAAAAATGTCCCCGGCGAAGCCGGATTTCTTCATATAATGCTGGCTCGCTATCGCTCGCCAGGAAGAAATCAACACCTAGATGGGGATAAACGTCTTAAAATAGTTGGCTGAATGGGGCCGAATGGATACAAGCCAGAGAAAGAGAAAAAAGGACAGAAATAACAAAAAGCATGTCACCCTCCTTAACTCCCTTGAGGATTATGCCGCGGTTTGACGGGTTTTTCTGGCTATCATTAGGCGATTTTTGACAGCTTAGGAAAGATCTGTGGAATGTAAACGGATAAAGACAATCTGAACTAACCCTCTGATTTCCATGTGCGCCTCCTAATCTGCAATGTTGCATCTCTTTCACTCTTCTATCGCTCTAACAGTCTCATTTCAATTCTGTCCAGCTCTCCCACCCAAGAATGAGTACATTTTCTCAGTATTCTATCGCTCTAACAGTCCCATTTCAATTCTGTCCAGCTCTCCCACCCAAGAATGAGCAAATTTTCTCAGTATTCTAACGCTCTAACAGTCTCACTTCAATTCTGTCCAGCTCTCCCACCCAAGAATTAGCAAATTTTCTCAGTATTCTATCGCTCTAACAGTCCCATTTCAATTCTGTCCAGCTCTCCCACCCAAGAATTAGCAAATTTTCTCAGTATTCTAACGCTCTAACACTCATTTCAATTCTGTCCAGCTCTCCCACCCAAGAATTAGCAAATTTTCTCAGTGTTTCTTCTACTCAACAAGTGAACTCTGGAACTTTCTTCCTCAATCAATCTTTCCTTCATCCTATGACTTAGACTGCTTTAAACTTCGGATGTCCAGGCATTTTGACCCCAACGTCTTTTGAATTTGGCTCTCTGTCACTCTGTTGGCTTTAGGGGGAGACACTCGTTACAGGCAGCCTGCTGTTTGTCTCCTTCATACAAAGCCGAAACATCTAATGATAACAAAGACCGTACCAGATTCATAAAATAAAATCCATAACGAATGCTACAGTTACGGGGCAAATGAAATATAAACCAAGACGTGTAAAGAAAACGTGAAGAAATTGTGCCTTTATAGGATTGTTGTGTGGTGGTGCAGTAATGATGGCGTTAAGGGGAGACTGACCGTTTGTTTGGTCTATTAATTCATTTATTCATATACTTTTTAGTTTCCTCCCTAGACCTCCATCAAGCTTAGAAGAAAAAAACCCTAGACCCCCCTTCAAGATAAATTTGTACATTTTTCGGTAGAAAAATGTCCCGGCCGAAGGCCACAACCTATTAAAATTGCAGGCTCGCTATCGCTCGCCAGGAAATAATCGACACCTAAATGGCACGAAAGGTTTTAAAATTGACAACGAAATGGGGCGAAAGGTGTTAAAATCGCCAAACTAATGGGCCGAACGTCTTATAATCTCAAAACTAGTGGGGCTAAACATTAGGGAGAAGGGGGTCCAGAAAAACGGCCTTCCTCCCCTTATGAGGGCGTTGTGGTGTGAGTAATGACGTCATCAGAGCCCAGACTACCCCCGCTTGGCTGACCCACGACGGGCTTAATACAAATGATGGCAACCTCTTGCAGACTCCAGGGCAACTTTTAAGAAACGCTAAACCTCGCTTCCCTCACTGTTCCTGTTTGTGTTTCACCTACACAGAGAGTAATCCAATCTAAACCCCCTTCTCCCTCATGTTTAGCCCCATTAGTTTTGAAATCTTCAGACGTTTGCCCCATTAATTTTGCAATTTTAAGACCTTTCGTGCCATTTAGGTGTCGATTTTTTTTCTTCTGGCGAGTGAGAGCGAGCCTGCAATGTAGGCATTTGTCTTCTATAAAAAGGAGAAATTCATCTCGAAGAGGGACCCCCCCCCCCTCGTCTTGGAGGTATTTCTTAAAGCTTGATGGAGGTCTAGGGAGGAAACTTTAAAAAAAAAAAAAAAAAAAAAAAAAAACATACAAATCTGCCTTAAACTCCTCTTGACAGTTGGAATTAAATGACCAAAGTTATTGCCACCGTGAGAAGTTGAGAGTTTATATACATCGGGCAAGGAAGGAAGGGGGGGGGGGTATTTAATTTGAAAAAGTTTAATATTAAGCACAGTTCATTAAGTCTCTATCTATCTATCTGTCTATCTATCTATCTATCTCAACTCACTCTCTCTCTCTTTCACTCTCAGTCTCTCGCTCGCTCGCTCTCCCCCCCCCCTCTCTCTCTCTCTCTCTCTCTCTCTCTCATCACACCATTTTCTGTTGTCATTATCATTACAACTACACTACTACCAATATTGTCGTAAATATTTTCAGTGGCGGATTTTATTAGGCTTAGAAAACACCTGTACAAGCTAAACTCGGTGGTCTAGTGGTTTAGGTGCTGGAGTGCTGCACTACTGGCCTGGGTTCGAACCCTGGCTGGGGCATGATACACCATATTAATAAATAAGAGTCGATACACTATGATTATGGTCCTTTAAGCCCAAGGTAGGCCTATTGAAGGGGGGTCATCGGCTTTTTTTAATCTTGCTCTCCTTTTCTCTCTTTCCCTGGCTTGTATCCATTTGGCCCCATTCAGCAAACTGTTTTAAAACATTTATCCCCATCCAGGTGTCGATTTCTTCCTGGCGAGCGATAGCGAGCGAGCATTGTATGGAGAAATCCGAAATTTTTCTATCGAAAAAATTACAAATTTAGCTTGCTGTCAAAAACAAAAATATATATATGCTGGCTCGCTACCGCTCGCCAGGAAAATATTGACACCTGGATGGGGGTAAACGTCTCAAAACAGTAGGCTGAATGGGGCCGAATGGATACCAGCCAAAGAGAGAGGGAGAGCAAGAGAAAACCAAAAAAGCAAGGTGGGCTCCCTTAACGATAAAGAGGAGGCTACGATAATCTAATCTTGATTGTGTTCTTTCATTTAATAATTTTCATTTTAGTAAGCGTTGTTTCCACATAGCGATTTTGATCATTTAATTTGACTTTATATTGTCCTTGTCCCAATTTTGGTTTGTTTAGTTTGCAAGTTTTACATTTTAATTAATATGTTTAGGTTAGACTTCTAAAAGGCATGGTTACGATAGCTTAGATACTATACCGGGTAACATCGTCTATTTTGTTCCAGCTGAGGGTAAATTGCCATGTTTCTATCTTGGTTACTCAGCTATAAGGTAGATTTTGTAGCGAAATATGATGTTAATTATGAAAACTTGGCATTAATACGACACACAGCCATAGCAGTTTCATATGTTTCCATTAAGGGGAGGTTTTTAGTTTGGTCCCTAGATATCCTTCAAGCTTAAGATTACACCCCCTTGAGCCCCTTTCAAGATAAATTTGTACATTTTTCGGTAGAAAAATGTCCCGGCTGAAAGCCGGTTCCTCTTAAATTACAGGCTCGCTATCGCTCGCCAGGATAAAATCGACACCTAAATGGCACGAAAGGTCTTAAAATTGACAGAAATGGGTTGAAAGTTCTTAAAATCGTCAAAATAATGGGGCGAACGTCTTAACATTAGGAAAAAACAATGGGGGCTAAACATGAGGGAGAAAGGATTCAAGAAAAAAAAATCCCTCAAGTGGATATCTCCCCTTAAGTATCGATAAATCAGCTACGGTACTAAGAGATTCAATTTTACCCTCAGCTGGGGAACACAATAGACTGTATAACAATGGCCTAACCTGACAACATTATATTATTTAAAATTAACCCCTTTCAGCACGATGACGTAATTTGCCTGATATTTCTGGGTTACCACTGGACGAGTTTTTTGTTTCAGCTTATAATCTACCTCTAGGACTCAAAGGGGTAAATACGATCTAAGACAACACTGAGAATAAGACAGGTAGCCTATCTTATTCAATAATGTTCTAGTTTCCTCCCTAGACCTCCATCAAATTAAAAAAAAAAAAAAAAAAAATCATTAGATCCCCCTTCTAGATTAATTTGTACATTTTTCGGTAGAAAAATGTACCGGCCGAAGGCCGATTCTTTCAACATTACAGGCTCACTATCGTTCGCCAGGGAAAAAATCGACACCTAAATAGCACGAAAGGTTTAAACATTGCCGTAGAAATGGGGCGAAAGGTCTTAAAATCGACTAACTAATGGGGCAAACATCTTAACATCTGAAAAACTAATGAGGCTAAACATGAGGGAGAAAGTGGTCCAGAAAACCGGCCCATCCAATCGATTCATTATAGCCAGAATCAAAGGCACAACGGCGTCCTCGTGCTGAAGGGGTTAAGGGGGGCCACCTCGCTTTGTTTCTCTTTCTCTCCCTCTTTCTCTGGCTTGTATCCATTCGGCCCCATTCAGCCAACTGTTTTAAGACGTTTATCCCAATCCAGGTGTCGATTTTTTCCTGGCGAGCGACAGCGAGCCAGCATTGTATGGAGAAATCCGGCTTCGCCGGAGACATTTTTCTGTCGAAAAATGTACAAATTTAGCTTGCTGTCAAAACAAAAATATATATATGCTGGCTCGCTACCGCTCGCCAGGAAAATATTGACACCTGGATGGGGGTAAACGTCTTAAAACAGTAGGCTGAATGGGGCCTAATGGATACAACAAACCTAAGAGAGAGGGAGAGAAAGAGAAAACAAAAAAGCGAGGTGGGCTCCCTTAAAGGTGGGGGCGCATGGGTTGAGATAAACATGGAATGATAATCGCCAAGCTGTACATAATTATCTTGCAAAATGCAATGGCACTGAAATAATTATTAACAATGGTATAAAGGATTTTGTGGATCGTCTATACCGGGCCTGTGACGTCACAAGACTGTAAGTCCACCATCCAGTCTAGGCTAAGGATACTGGTGTGACGTCACTATGACGTCACAGGCCCGGTATAGACGATCCGCAAAATCTTTGTTAATAATTATTTCAGTGACATTGCATTTTACAAGATAATTATATGCAGCTTGGCGATTATTTTTCCATGTTTACCTCAACCCATGAGCCCCCACCTTTAAGGACAGAAATGGCAAGGTACGCCGAGATTAACCCCTTGAGGATCTAAGACAGACGCATTTGACCATTATATTAACCCCTTGAGGATCTAAGACAGACGCATTTGACCATTATATTAACCCCTTGAGGATCTAAGACAGACTCATTTAACCATTATATTAACCCCTTGAGGATCTAAGAGAGACTCATTTGACCATTATATTAACCCCTTGAGGATCTAAGACAGACTCATTTGACCATTATATTAACCCCTTGAGGATCTAAGACAGACGCATTTGACCATTATATTAACCCCTTGAGGATCTAAGACAGACGCATTTGACCATTATATTAACCCCTTGAGATCTAAGACAGACGCATTTGACCATTATATTAACCCCTTGAGGATCTAAGACAGACGCATTTGACCATTATATTAACCCCTTGAGGATCTAAGACAGACGCATTTGGCCATTATATTAACCCCTTGAGGATCTAAGACAGACTCATTTGACCATTATATTAACCCCTTGAGGATCTAAGACAGACTCATTTGACCATTATATTAACCCCTTGAGGATCTAAGACAGACGCATTTGGCCATTATATTAACCCCTTGAGGATCTAAGACAGACGCATTTGACCATTATATTAACCCCTTGAGGATCTAAGACAGACGCATTTGACCATTATATTAACCCCTTGAGGATCTAAGACAGACGCATTTGGCCATTATATTAACCCCTTGAGGATCTAAGACAGACGCATTTGGCCATTATATTAACCCCTTGAGGATCTAAGACAGACGCATTTGACCATTATATTAACCCCTTGAGGATCTAAGACAGACGCATTTGACCATTATATTAACCCCTTGAGGATCTAAGACAGACTCATTTGACCATTATATTAACCCCTTGAGGATCTAAGACAGACTCATTTGACCATTATATTAACCCCTTGAGGATCTAAGACAGACGCATTTGACCATTATATTAACCCCTTGAGGATCTAAGACAGACGCATTTGACCATTATATTAACCCCTTGAGGATCTAGGACAGACGCATTTGACCATTATATTAACCCCTTGAGGATCTAAGACAGACGCATTTGACCATTATATTAACCCCTTGAGGATCTAAGACAGACGCATTTGACCATTATATTATATTGGTTACCAGCAGACGATTGTATGTAATTTAGGAAGGATATCTGGGAATTAAAAGGGTGAAAACTCAATTATCTCTCTTTAGCTCCCACAATCTCACCCTAAACTGCGCAAAATCGTGTAATAATAGCCAGAATAAACTGTCAACACGCGTCATGATCCTCAAAGGGTTAAGTACGGAATAATAAGTATCAAAGTTAAGCAATGTAATCCCAATTAATTTCCAAATTGCTTCAAGTCAAAGCAACACTATTGCGAATTAGCTTCAATGCAATAACCATTTATTTTCAGATCACTTTATGATAAGAAAGTAATTTTCCGTTAGCTTTATGTTAAAACAAAGCAATTTAGAGTTAGCTTCACGATAAATCCAAGCTATACGTTCACAAGTCAAGAAGCTACTGACCAGGGAGTATCCAACAGCTATACTATCACCACTATCTCCTCCACTTAAAGCTGGTGTCACACGAGCGGATTTTCCGTCAATGTTTACGGGCAATTATAGTCTAGCAGCTTCAAAATATAAGTTCCGTACGAATGAAACAACCTAACATGAATACGATCTAGTTTCCGGTTCCAATGCGAAAGAGCCTCAACATAGTATGAGAACAAACTGGCTCATGGAAAATTGCCGGAAAAAGCATTCGTGTGACACCACCTTTACCCAAGATTCACACTAGACATCAGACACCAACTTTTTTGAACGCAACTCTGATCTGGCAGCTACTGTAATACTCCTCATAAAATCTTCTCTCACGTGTAATAACCTACCTTCAGTCTAGTTACCAGTACGGTACCAATGCAAAGTAGTCATAAAGTGTAACCAAGCTAACCTGAATTGGAACCATTAATGTTGTTTCTGTTCGGACTCTGTCTTGAGTCGACCACCCCCAGCTATGGGGTAGAGGTATGTGCCTGTATACATACATACATACATACATACGTACATACATACAAGCTAACCTGGCAGGAATTGGTAACGTTGCCTTTCTTTACTGTTTTTTTTTTTTTTTTTTTTTAAATGGGACTTCAGAGGCTATCAACCCTATTGAATTATTAAGCCAGCACACTGTAAGTCAACAATAACGTCAGGACTGGAGCCTCTCTGCGAAAACCCCAATCCCTTGTTGTCTTTCTTTACATTTGTATAGCCAATATTAAATAAAGGCAGCGTTACACGAGCAGTTTAGAAAGGCAGTATATATAGGAAGTATAGAAAGGCAGCGTTACCAATGTCTGTCAAGTTAGCTTCAATACACTTTAAAATACAGCCATGTCAAAATTCCGGATCCAAAGTTGCCCTAAAAAGCCTTAACGTGTCAAAATTCCGGATCCAAAGTTGCCCTAAAAAGCCTTAATGTGTCAAAATTCCGGATCCAAAGTTGCCCTAAAAAGCCTTAACGTGTCAAAATTCCGGATCCAAAGTTGCCCTAAAAAACCTTAATGTGTCAAAATTCCGGATCCAAAGTTGCCCTAAAAAGCCTTAATGTGTCAAAATTCCGGTTCCAAAGTTGCCCTAAATAGCCTTAATGTGTCAAAATTCCGGATCTAAAGTTGCCCTAAAAAGCTTTAATGTGTCTGTCGGCCCTGGACCTTCAGAGATAACAGTTTGGGTTATCACGAGAGGGATATCAAGGGCTGTGGAGTCAAGTGCACGGAGACGCTCACTTTCTCAGGCTACACGCTGGACAATGATGGGTATGCAGAGGGTAATTCAAGTGTCCATACGAATTTACCCTTTAACCCTTACAGTAGGTCCTTTTCATCATACTCTGGTAGCTATTAGACGATCTTACACAGCTTAGGAAGGACCTCAGGCAATAATATGGCTTCATACTATCTCAACCAACCCTTTTAAGGGGGGATATCCACTTGAGGGATTTTTTTCTTGACTCCTTTCTCCCTCATGTTTAGCCCCATTGCTTTTCTAATTTTAAGACGTTCGCCCCATTATTTTGACGATTTTAAGAACTTTCGACCCATTTCTGTCAATTTTAAGTCCTTTCGTGCCATTTAGGTGTCGATTTTATCCTGGCGAGCGATAGCGAGCCTGTTATTTAAGAGGAACCGGCTTTCAGCCGGGAAATTTTTCTCCCGAAAAATGTACAAATTTATCTTGAAAGGGGCTCAAGGGGGTGTAATCTTAAGCTTGATGGATATCTAGAGACCAAACTAAAAACCTCCCCTTAACTACCACAGATCCTTCCTAAGCTGCATAATATCGTCTAAACATAGCTAGAATACGATAGAACACACGTCGCTGGTACTCAAAGGGTTAAAGGTAATTGATGGTGATAAAATGATCGCTACACCTTATTCATACACTTGACTTTTGACAGTGTGAGGACTGGTCCTATCCAGAGTGAGGTTTGGCATCCTCTACCTAACCTTAGCCGTTTCTGTCTGCCTCTTTTACTGTTCTATATTTCCTTCTAGGGGTGGGAGGCTAGGAATCCTCCTCCCCTTGTAAAATTCACCTACTACATGAGACAGAGAAAGGGGTGAGGGAACGCGTAAGTGGTCCCGGACTCTAAGAATTGGAACTTTAAATGTGTTTTCTCTTTAGTCCCTGTCTCGAGTCGGCCACCTCCACCTATGGGGTATGTGCCTGATTATATACATACATACATACATACATACATACATACATTCATACATACATACATACATACATAAATACATACATACATACATAAATACATTCATACATACATACATACATACATACCGGTACATACATACATACCGGTACATACATACATACATTCATACATACATACCGGTACATACATACATACCGGTACATACATACATACATTCATACATACATACATACATACATACATACATACCGGTACATACATACATACCGGTACATACATACATACATTCATACATACATACATACATACATACATACCGGTACATACATACATACCGGTACATACATACATACATACATACATACATACATACATACATACATACATACCGGTACATACATACATACCGGTACATACATACATACATTCATACATACATACATACCGGTACATACATACATACCGGTACATACATACATACATTCATACATACATACATACATACATACATACCGGTACATACATACATACCGGTACATACATACATACATTCATACATACATACATACATACATACATACATACATACATACCGGTACATACATACATACCGGTACATACATACATACATTCATACATACATACATACATACATACATACATACATACATACCGGTACATACATACATACCGGTACATACATACATACATTCATACATACATACATACATACATACATACCGGTACATACATACATACCGGTACATACATACATACATTCATACATACATACCGGTACATACATACATACCGGTACATACATACATACATACATACATACATACATACATACATACATACATACATACATACCGGTACATACATACATACATACATACATACATACATACATACATACATACATACCGGTACATACATACATACCGGTACATACATACATACATTCATACATACATACATACATACATACCGGTACATACATACATACCGGTACATACATACATACATACATACATACATACATACATACATACATACATACATACATACCGGTACATACATACATACCGGTACATACATACATACATACATACATACATACATACATACATACATACATACATACATACATACCGGTACATACATACATACCGGTACATACATACATACATTCATACATACATACATACATACATACATACATACATACATACCGGTACATACATACATACCGGTACATACATACATACATTCATACATACATACATACATACATACATACATACATACATACCGGTACATACATACATACCGGTACATACATACATACATTCATACATACATACATACATACATACATACCGGTACATACATACATACCGGTACATACATACATACATTCATACATACATACATACATACATACATACCGGTACATACATACATACCGGTACATACATACATACATTCATACATACATACATACATACATACATACATACATACATACCGGTACATACATACATACCGGTACATACATACACACACACACATACATGCATGCATACATACATACATACATACATACATACCGGTACATACATACATACCGGTACATACATACATACATTCATACATACATACATACATACATACATACATACATACATACCGGTACATACATACATACCGGTACATACATACATACATTCATACATACATACATACATACATACATACATACCGGTACATACATACATACCGGTACATACATACATACATTCATACATACATACATACATACATACATATGATTGACAAGTACAACTGGATTACCGGTATATAGTTTTGCAACAACTTTGACAATAAACTATGGACATGTTTCAGTATTGACCAGTAACTTAAGGGGAGATTTCCACTTGAGGGACTTTTTTCTTGACCCCTTTCTCCCTCATGTCTAGCCCCATTGCTTTTGAGATTTTAAGATGTTTGCCCCGTTAGTTTGGCGATTTTAAGAACTTTCACCCCATTTTAAGACCTTTCGTACCATTCAGGTGTCTATTTTATCCTGGCGAGCGATAGCGAGCCTGTAACTTAAGAGGAAACGGCCTTTGGCCGGGACATTTTTCTACCGAAAAATGTACAAATTAATCTTGAAAGGGACTCGAGGGGGTGTAATTTCAAGCTTGATGGAGGTCTAGGAAACATACTAAAAACCTCCCCTTAAGTGTTATACAGTATTACACCGATTCACCATAATTACGTAATTCTCCTCCTATTCTGGTAACCATTAGACGATTCTCTTTACTTTATAATCTATCTGTATCATGCGCTGGATCCAAAAAAAAAAGACATCGATCTAATTCTGGTTGTTATATCAGCATTTGTTCTCAGCTTAGGAAGGATCTCAAGCTTTCAAGGAGCATACAATGTCTAAAACGACCCACTAACTCCAACAGGTTCATCCTCAACGAAATAAAATCTCAAGCTTTTAAGGGGAGGTTTTTAGTGTTTCCTAGACTTCCATCAAGCTTGAAATTATACCCCCTTGACCCCCTTTCAAGATAAATTTGTACATTTTTCGGTAGAAAAATGTCCCGGCCGAAGGCCGATTCCTCTAAAATTGCAGGCTCGCTATCGCTCGCCAGGAAAAAATCGACACCTAAATGGGACGAAAGGTCTTAAAGGTGACATAAATTGGGTGAAAGTTCTTAAAATCGCCAAACTAATGGGGCGAACTTCTTAAAATCTCAAAAGCAATGGGGCTAAACATGAGGGAGAAGGGGGTAAAGAAAAAAATCCCTTAAGTGGAAATCTCCCCTTAAGGAGCATACAATATCTAAAACAACCCACTAACTCCAACAGGTTCATCCTCAACGGAATAAAATCTTGTAGCAGCAGCCGAAAGACGTCAATGTACAGTCGCGCTAATAAGTGATGTCTCGGCACCAAGTATGTTTTGATCAATAATTGGTATCAACAATATCTAAGATTCATTTCTTCATATCGAGTGAAATATACAAACATGTTCCTACACTTACCCACCCTATTCAACATCTGACCAGAATATTAATACAGCACATTAATTCAGCACAGAGCAAGCCAAACGTAATGACAGCTGGAACATGACTTATTAGCGCGACCGTACTGAAAGGGTTATTGTAGGATTGTCCCGCAGTTAAAGAGAGTAAAGTACGTGGAATTGGAGTATAATAAGTGGAATTGGAGGAAAATAATACGTGTAATTGGAGTATAATAAGTGGAATTGGAGGAAAATAATACGTGTAATTGGAGTATAATAAGTGGAATTGGAGTATAATAAGTGGAATTGGAGTATAATAAGTGGAATTGGAGTATAATAAGTGGAATTGGAGTATAATAAGTGGAATTGGAGTATAATAAGTGGAATTGGAGTATAATAAGTGTAATTGGAGTATAATAAGTGTAATTGGAGTATAATAAGTGGAATTGGAGTATAAGTAGAATTGGAGGAAAATAAGTGTAATTGGAGTAAAATAATAAGTGTAATTGGAGTATAAGAAGTGGAATTGGAGTATAAGAAGTGGAATTGGAGTATAAGAAGTGGAATTGGAGTATAAGAAGTGGAATTGGAGTACCATATACGAAGTGGTATTGGAGTAAAATAATAAGTGTAATTGGAGTATAAGAAGTGGAATCGGAGTAAAATAAGTGGAATTGGAGTGGAACTAATTATACACTTACTGTATGTCCACTATCAGTCATGGATAATATTGTATAGTCAAATAAGATAAAACACAAACCTCACGACATAACCTGATCACTTGAAGCATGCATAGTAACACCGGCTGATAACAAATGACACACACACACACACACACACACACACACACGCAGACACACTCCCTCTCTCTCTCTCACACACACTCACACATGCAGACACACTCCCTCTCTCTCTCACACACTCACACACGCAGACACACTCACTCTCTCTCTCTCACACACACTCACACACGCAGACACATTCCCCCTCTCTCTCTCTCTCATACACACACACACACACACACACATTATATATATATATATACTGCATATATACAGTACACACAAAGTCTTCCTTCTAGTTTCTGGTGGTCATCTAGAAGCAAAAATATAAATATAGTGATTCACCAAGCCTTCTTAAGGGGAGGTATTTAGTTTGTTCCCTACGTTTTCATCAAGCTTAAAATTACACCCCCTTGACCCCCTTTTAAGATAAATTTGTACATTTTTCGGTAGAAAAATGTCCGTTACTCTTAAATTACAGGCTCGCTATCGCTCGCCAGGATAAAATCGACACCTAAATGGCACGAAAGATCTTAAAATAAACAGAATGGGGCGTAAATTCTTAAAATTGCCAAACTAATGGGGCGAACGTCCTAAAATCTCAAAAGCAAAGGGGCTAGACATGAGGGAGAAAGGAGTCAAGAAAAAAGTCCCTCAAGTGGAAATCTCCCCTTAACTTTTTTCTGGCTACTGTTAGACGATTGTATTCAGTTTAAAAAGGGCCTCCAGCCATTAACAGGCTTCGAACTATCTCACTTAACCCTCTTTACTACCACAGGTCCTTCTTAAACTGCTCAAAATCGTCTAAATATAACTAGACTATAATTAATAAGGCGTCGTCGGTACAGAAGGGGTTAAGGGGGAGGTTGTTATCTTTGTTCTGTTTTCCTATACCCCCTTCTACCTCATGTATAGTCTCACTAGCGTTGACATTAATTTGTAGATGTTCGTCACATTAATTTGTAGATGTTCGTCACATTAATTTGTAGATGTTCGTCACATTAATTTGTAGATGTTCGTCACATTAATTTGTAGATGTTCGTAACATTAATTTGTAGATGTTCGTCACATTAATTCGTAGATGTTCGTCACATTAATTTGTAGATGTTCGTAACATTAATTTGTAGATGTTCGTCACATTAGTTTGTCGATTGTAATACCTTTCGCCCAATTTCTATGTCAATATTAAGACTTTTCGTGCCATTTAGGTGTTGACAAATTTCCTAGCGAGCGATAGCGAGTCTGTAATATTAGAGGAAACGGCCTTCGGCCGAGCCATTTTTCTACAGAAAAATTTACAAATTAATCTCGAAAGGAGATCTTGAGGATGGTATTCTTTAAGGGGAGGTATTTAGTTTGTTCCCTAGACCTCCATCAAGCTTAAAATTACACCCCCTTGAGTCCCTTTCAAGATAAATTTGTAAATTTTTCGGTAGAAAAATGTCCCGGCCGAAGGCCGGTTCCTCTTAAATTACAGGCTCGCTATCGCTCGCCAGGAAAAAATCGACACCTGAATTGCACGAAAGGTCTTAATATGGGGTGAAAGTTCTTAAAATCGCTAAACTACTGGGGCAAACGTTTTATAATATCAAAATCAATGGGGCTAAACATGAGGGAGAAAGGGGTCAAGAAAAAAATCCCTCAAGTGGAGATCTCCCCTTAAGCTAGATAGAGGCACAAGTAGGGTACAATAATATTTATATATGAATAAATCAACAATTAAATACCACTTATGCTAACCCCTAAATATTCCTCTCTCTAAATATCACACAATTACCATCACGGTTTTCGGGAAACTATTGATTTGCACTACATAAATTATAAGAAACCATACTTCTAATTCCATCTAAACTATAGTACATTTATTATAGGTAAGCCAGAAATCCGGACCACTAACCTCTATATCTCACAAACAACTAGAGTGATGGAGCTACTATTTTACTATTTGGAAAAAGCTAGGAGTGGAGTCAGAGGGTGAGTATGGCTACGCTATCAATGAAGAGCTAGGTATGGGAAGTTACAGCCCATTTGCTCAAGCCCCTTTTGAGTTATAGAGGTTAGAAGTCCCAATTTCTGGTGTACTTACAATTATAGGACTGTAATATTATTATCTCGGAGAGGGTACGATATTATTGTAATCACTAATGCTATTGCTCATGCCTAAATTATATGCACATTTTATTGATATTATACAAATGCGATATGCACAAAATATCATATAATATTTCTCGTTACTGTATATATAATATATATACGTATATATATATATATACTATATATATATCAGATAATATTACAAGAATTACGTGGAAAGCTCTTGCAATGTGATTCAAGTATACTTATTAAAATGTTCTCATTTTTCTAGCGGGAATGAATACACTCCGCTACCTAATTTCCCGGTGGGCTATTTACTATCTCCCTCGTATTAATTTGTCCTCGTTACTCTGGGTGGAGGGGGAGGAGAGAGGAGGGGGGGGTGGAAGAGGGGAGAGCCATGGGGGAGGGAGGAGTGACAGAGGACGGAGGGGGGGGGGGGGGGTGAGAAGGAGGACGGGGAGAGACCCTGGGGGAGGGAGGAGGGACAGGGGAGGGGGGGGGACAGGGCATGGGACAGGGAGGAACGGGGGGGGGAGGAGAGAAAGAGGACGGGGAGGACATGGGGGAGGGGGGATGGAGAGGACAGGGGGGGGGGGGCGCAGCGAAGGGGAGGGGGGGGAAGAGAAGACGATGAGAGACAGGGAAAGACAGAGTGAATGGGACAGAATAAGAGACAGGAGGGGAGGGGGGGGGGATTATGGGGAGGGAGGTGATAAAGAAGAGTGGGGGGGATACACGGGAGATAGAGATACAGGGGGAGGGGGACGAGGAGAAACATAGGGGGGGGGGGGGGAGGGGGGTGATGTGAAGGGGTTAGCGGGGCGGGGAGCGGAGGGGGGAAATATGACTACGATTTGATTCTTTATTTGAGATAGCATAAATACAGAGGACGAGGAGGACATAGAGGGGGGGAGAGAGAGGACGAGGAGAGACATAGAGGGGTGGGAGAGAGAGACGCGGAGAGACATAGAGGGGGGGGAAGAGAGGACGAGGAGAGACATAGAGGGGGGGGGAGAGGAGAGGAGACGAGAGAGACATAGAGGGGGGGGGGGGGGAGAGGAGGAGAGATACGAGGATAGAGGGGGGAGAGAGCGAGGTAGGGGATAGACATAGAGGGGTGGGAGATAGGTGAGAGAGGACGAGGATAGACATACATGAGGGGGGGGGCGGGGGAGAGAGGAG
>CM064511.1:36894220-36966720 GCA_032716605.1 Paralithodes platypus
GGCCGGGACATTTTTCTACCGAAAAATGTACAAATTTATCTTGAAAGGGGGTCAAGGGGGTGTAATTTAAAGCTTGATGGAAGTCTAGGAAACACGCTAAAAACCTCCCCTTAACCAGGGCCAGTATCATTATAACAAAAGACACTATTAATACAACAACAGAAAAGTATCTCTGCTTTAATTAACAGAGTAACCCATATTAAAGGTTGAGCCAAACAGGTTATGGTTTCGGAAGAGTGGCAAGGACATTATGCTACGAGTGGCTAAATTAATATATTATGATTCACTTTAAGGGGGGTGACCTGTTTTGGTTCTGTCCTTTTTTTTCTCTTTCTCTGGCTTGTATCCATTTGGCCCCATTCAGCTAACTATTTTTAAGACGTTTATCCCCATCTAGGTGTCGATTTCTTCCTGGCGAGCGATAGCGATCCACGCCATTATATGAAGAAATCCGGCTTCGCCGGAGACATTTTTCTATCGAAAAATGTACAAATTTAGCCTGCTGTCAAACAAAAATACAAAATATGCTGGCTCGCTACCGCTCACTAGTAAATAATTGACACCTGGATGGGGATAAACGTCTTAAAACAGTAGGCTGAATGGGGCCAAATGGATACAAGCCGGAGAGAGGGAGAAAAGGAGAGAACAAAAGCAGGTCACCCCCCTTAACTTGATTTATTCAACTCTATATAAAGTTATTCAGTGTTGTGTATGTCTCAAATTGTGGTGTTCGATGTCCAGTGTAATCGACAATAACTGAAGGTTACATCTACATCTACTTTTGGCCCCATCACTATCATCACCACCACCACCCTCCATCACCACCACCACCCTCCATCACCACCACCACCCTCCATCACCACCACCACCATCACCACCACCACACTCCATCACCACCACCACCACATCACCACCACCCACCACACTCCATCACCACCACCACACTCCATCACCACCACCACCACCACACTCCATGACCACCACCACCACCACACTCCATCACCACCACCACCACCACCACCACCACCACACTCCATCACCACCACCACCACCACACTCCATCACCACCACCACCACATCACCACCACCACCACACTCCATCACCATCACCACCACATCACCACCACCACCACCACCACATCACCACCCACCACCCCCACCGCCCTCCATCACCACCCTCCATCACCACCACCGCCCTCCATCACCACCACATCACCACCACACTCCATCAATCAGTCTGGTCAGCAACACTGGTAATTACTTCTCCCTGTCCCTTTCATCTTTCCCCTCCTTACCTCTAATCATCTTTCATCTTTCCCCTCCTTACCTCTAATCATCTTTCATCTTTCCCCTCCTTACCTCTAATTCCTCGTTTCAATCGTCCCCCTCCTTACCTCTAATTACTTCATCCTATTTTGACAACTCCGCGGGAAGAGCTTGTTAGGGAGAGAGATGGTAACAAAGTGTCTCTCAATGTCCAATAGCAATACGGAGGTAGGTGGCCGATAATTTTATTCAATTGTAACTACCCACCGAGGGGTTGACCCTCATACAGGCGACACCGCTGTAGTATGGAACGATAGAGGGTCAATATGGGTCCGGGGACAGGCTATAAACCGTCGGAGGTGTAATAAAATGGCCCATAGAGTGTATAAATTATATAAATGAGAAACTTGGTCTTTCCTCACATACATATGGCTGGGGTTTAGGTAAGTCATTCTGTTACTTTGGGGGGGAGGAAATATGACTTGATAGCATTTTCAGAAATTAGAATGACAGACAGAATATTTGACTTTTAATACGCAGTAAATATTGATAAGTGCAACCATTAGGAGTAAAGTCAGTATTGTGATCTACCCTATGACATTAAGGGGAGGTATTTAGTTTTTCCCTACGTTTTCATCAAGCTTAAAATTACACCCCCTAGATCCCCTTTCAAGATAAATTTGTACATTTTTCGGTAGAAAAATGTCCCGGCCGGAGGCCGGTTTGCTATTAAATTAGCAGGCTCGCTATCGCTCGCCAGGAAAAAAATCGACAACCTTAATGGCACGAAAGGTCTTTAAAAATTGACATAAATGGGGAAAAATGTCTTAAAATGGCCAAACTACTAGGGCAAAACAGTCTAAAATCTCAAAAGCAATGGGGCTAAACATAAGGGATAAAGGGGTCCAGAAAAAAATATCTCAATTGGAAATCTCCCCTTAAGGGAATGAAGGTCTCGAAAAAGGGCTCCCGTCCTGGCGCTATTCTTGACTTACAGTGTGCTGGCTTGATAATCCAGAAGGGTTGAGAGCCAGCCTCTGAAGTACTATTTTAACCCTCTCACGTTTTTGACGCAATTTTGAGCCTATTAGGGATACTTTAAAGGCTTTGTTACCATCAGGGGTATTTAGAAACCTTTAGTTTAGTTACTTCAACCTCTGCAGTTGTCTTTGAGTTAGCTGTGTTGAGCCTATTGGGGATACTTTAAAGCCTTTGTTACGCTTCAGGGGTATTTTAGAGAAACCTTTAGTTTAGTTACTTCTTAACCTCTGCAGTTGTCTTTTGATAGTTAGCTGTTTGTGCCAGCCTATTGGGGATACTTTAAAGCCTTTGTTTACCATCAGGGGTATTTGAGAAAACCTTTAGTTTAGTGTACTTCAACTCCTGCAGTTTGTCTTTGAGGTTAGCTGTGGGCAGAAAACTAATTTTGGGAAGAGGTATCTATTAAGAGTGAGAGAACTCTATTTCTTATTGCTAATCTGGCAACCTCTGCGTCATATGAGTCTGAAGGGGTTAACTAACTAAAGCTATGACATATTATGGTTTTGCATATACAGAATGTTTAGGACCGAGCCAGAGTATGATGGAAGCCAGTCAGTAACTCAGTACCACACCAAAGGTCAACATTATGTAGAAACAACCTAAGTAACAATATTATTACAGAGGTTGTTAAGGGGGCCCACCTCGCTTTTTGTTTTCTCTCTCTCTCCCTCTCTCTTTGGTTTGTATCCATTCGGCCCCATTCAGCCTACTATTTTAAGACGTTACCCCCTATCCAGGTGTCAATATTTTTTTTGTTTTGACAGCAAGCTATATGTGTAAATTTTTCGATAACAAAATTTCTCCGGCAAAGCCGGATTTCTCCATACAATGCTGGCTCGCTATCGCTCGCCAGGAAGAAATCGACACCTGAATGGGGATAAACGTCTTAAAACAGTTGGCTGAATGGAGCCGAATGGATACAAGCCAAAGAGAGAGGGATAGCAAAGAGAAGAAAAAAGCGAGGTGGGGGCTGATTTAAGGGTGAGTTTTTATAGTTTTGGTCTCTAGATATCCATCAAGCTTAAAATTACACCCCCTGTGATGCCCCCTTTGAAGGATAACTTTGTACAATTTTTCGGTAGAACAATGTCCCGGCTGGAAAGCCGGTTCCTCTTAAATTACAGGCTCGCTATCGCTCGCCAGGATAAAATCGACACCTAAATTGCACGAAAAGCCTTAAAATCATCAAAATAATGGGGCGTACGTCTTAAAATTAGAAAAGCAATGGGGCTAAACATGAGGGAGAAAGGAGTCAAGAAAAAAGTTCTTCAAGTGGAGATCTCCCCTTAACCAACCATCCTGTGTATATTAGCAATCGTTTTTTTGTTTTTGTCTTCAAACTAGGTGTTGTAGAAAGCAAGTCATTATATTCGTCTAATACAATAGTCGTCTTTACATATTGCGTCATATAGAATATTACTTACTGTATAATAGTATAGCCTGTCTATAATTATAAAATAAGTTATTAATTATGCATATTATTTAACCCTTTCACGCACATATAACGCAGAGGTTGCCAGATTAGCAATAAGAAATAGAGTTCTCTCACTCTTATAATTACCTCTCCAAATTAGTTTTCTGCCCACAGCTAACTCAAAGACAACTGCAGAGGTTGAAGTAACTAAACTAAAGGTTTCTAAATACCCCTGATGGTAACAAAGGTTTTAAAGTATCCCTAATCGGCTCAAAATCGCGTCATATGTCGGTGAGGGTTAAAAAGGCTCTATATTATGACGGGTTGCAGTTGTTGAGTGATTCCTGCAGTGACTGGTGCAGGGAGGGAGGGATCAGAGTCATCAGATCGCTATTCAGTGTCTCCAACCAACATCATGTCCATGGTTGTCATGACGATAGGTAAACATTAGGTATTGGTCTCCAGTCATTGAGGGATATTCACCAGGATCTTTTGTTATGTGGTACTCCAGTTCATTGAGAGGGGCAAATGTCACCAGTCTTGTTATTGGTCTCCAGTCATTGAGGGATATTCACCAGTCTTGTTATTGGTCTCCAGTCATTGAGGGATATTCACCAGTCTTGTTATTGGTCTCCAGTCATTGAGGGATGATATCACCAGTCTTGTATTGGTTTCTACCAGTCAGTGAGGGATATTCACAGTCTTGTTATTGGTCTCCAGTAATTGAGGGGATAGTTTCCAGCCAGTTCTTGTTATTGGGGTCTCCAGTCATTGAGGGATATTCACCAGTCTTGTTATTGGTCTCCAGTCATTGAGGGATATTCACCAGTCTTGTTATTGGTCTCCAGTCATTGAGGGATATTCACCAGTCTTGTTATTGGTCTCCAGTCATTGAGGGATATTCACCAGTCTTGTTATTGCTCTCCAGTCATTGAGGGATATTCACCAGTCTTGTTATTGGTCTCCAGTCATTGAGGGATATTCACCAGTCTTGTTATTGGTTCATCCAGTCATTGAGGGGATATTCACCAGTTTCCTTGTTATTGGTCATCCAGTCATTGAGAGGATATTCACCAGTTCTTGTGTATGTGGTCTCCAGTCATTGAGGGATATTCACCCAGTCTCTTGTTATTGGTTCTCCAGTCATTGAGGAGGGATATCCCCCCCTCACCAGTCTTGTTATTGGTCTCCAGTCATGAGAGCGGATATTTCACCAGTCTTGTTACTTGGTCTCCCAGTCATTGAGGGATATTCCACCAGTCTTGTTATTGTGTCTCCAGTCATTGAGGGAATATCACCAGTTCCTTGTTATTGCGTCTCCAGTCATTGAGGGATATTCACCACCAGTTCCTTGTTATTGGTCTCCAGTCATTGAGGGATATTCACCAGTCTTGTTATTGGTCTCCAGTCATTGAGGGATATTCACCAGTCTTGTTATTGGTCTCGCCTGTATAGTAAGTGGTTATTTAAGGGGAGACGGACCTTTGTTTCTATTAATTCATATATTTATTTATTCCTTAGTTTCCTCGCTAGACCTCCATCAAGCTTAGAAAAACACCCCCTAGACCCCCCTTCAAGATAAAGTTGTACATTTTTCGGTAGAAAAAATTTCCCCGGCCGACGGACGGTTCCTTTAAACCTTAACATTTCAGGCTCGCTATCGCGTCGACCAGAAATAACGACACCTAAATGGACACGAAAGGTCTTAAAAATTGACAACGAAATGGAGCGACACGTGTTACACATCGCCAAAACAAATGGCGCCGAACGTCTTATAATCTCAAAAACAAATGGGGCTTTAACACGGAGGGGGTAGTGAAGGGGACCAGACTAACACGACCCCATCTCCCCTCTAAGGGGAGATGCTCCTCCACTTGGAGGGATTTTTTTTTCTTGACCCCTTTCTCCCTCATGTTTAGCCCCATTGCTTGTTGATATTACTAAAAGTTTGCCCCATTAGTTTTAGCGATTTTTAAGAACTTGCCACATCCACATATTAAGACCTTTCGTGCCATTCAGGTGTCGGTTTTTATTCCTGGGCGAGCGATAGCGTGAGCCTCTGGTATTTAAGAGGAAAACCGGCCTTCGGCCGGGACAGTTTTTCCTACCCGAAAAATGTACAAATATATCTTGAAAGGGACCTTCAAGTGGGTGTAATTTTAAGCTTGATTGGAGGTCTAGGGAGACAACACTAAATACCGCCTCGACCTCCCCTTAACCTCAACAGTCCATCAGCCTCCCCTTAATTAAGTATTGGTCTCCAGTGATTGAGGGATATTCACCAGCATTGGTATTGCTCTTTCCTGTCTGATCATTTAACCCCTTCTGTACCGGTGACGTCTTTTTGTATCATATAGTAGCTATACTTAGGCGAGGTTGTGCAGTTTGTGAAGGATCTATGGTAGTGAAAAGGGTTAATTAAGTGAGATAGTTCGAAGCCTGGGGAATAATATAATTTATTAACCCTCTCCGACATATGACGCGATTTTTAGACTATTGGGGATACTTTAAAGCCTTTGTTACCATCAGGGGTATTTATAAACCTTTAGTTTAGTTACTTCAACCTCTGCAGTTGTCTTTGAGTTAGCTGTGTTGAGCCTATTGGGGATACTTTAAAGCCTTTGTTACCATCAGGGGTATTTATAAACCTTTAGTTTAGTTACTTCCGCCTCTGCAGTTGTCTTTGAGTTAGCTGTGTTGAGCCTATTGGGGATACTTTAAAGCCTTTGTTACCATCAGGGGTATTTATAAACCTTTAGTTTTAGTTACTTCCACCTCTGCAGTTGTCTGTTGAGTTAGCTGTGGTGAGCCTATTGGGGATACTTTAAAGCCTTCTTTACCATCAGGGGTATTTATAAACCTTTAGTGTAGTTACTTCAACCTCTGCAGTTGTCTTTGAGTTAGCTGTGTTGAGCCTATTGGGGATACTTTAAAGCCTTCGTTACCATCAGGGGTATTTATAAACCTTTAGTTTAGTTACTTCCACCTCTGCAGGTGCCTGTGCGATAGCTGTGTTGAGCCTATTGGGGATACTTTAAAGCCTTTGTTACCATCAGGGGTATTTATAAACCTTAAGTTTAGTTACTTCAACCTCTGCAGTTGTCTTTGAGTTAGCTGTGTTGAGCCTATTGGGGATACTTTAAAGCCTTTGTTACCATCAGGGGTATTTATAAACCTTTAGTTTAGTTACTTCCACCTCTGCAGTTGTCTTTGAGTTAGCTGTGTTGAGCCTATTGGGGATACTTTAAAGCCTTTGTTACCATCAGGGGTATTTATAAACCTTTAGTTTAGTTACTTCCACCTCTGCAGTTGTCTTTGAGTTAGCTGTGGGTAGAAAACAAATTGTGGAGAGGTAATTATAAGAGTGAGAGAACTCTATTTCTTATTGTTAATCTGGCAACCTCTGCGTCATATGAGTCTGAAAGGGTTAATCTCACTCCCAACACCAAACACCTCCCAATGAAATTAATGAAAGTATATGATCTACTCGAAGGTTGAAGGCCCTTTTTAAACTGAATAAAATTGTGTAATAGTAGCCCGAATACAGTTAAAAGTACAGCACCGGTACTGAAAGGGTTAAGTATTGTCTCCAGTGATGAGGGGTATTCACGATCCTTGTGATTGCTCTCTCCTGTATGATAGGTGATTATTTAAGGGAGCCCACCTCGCTTTTTTTTTTTTCTCTTTCTCTTCCTCTCTCTTTGGCTTTTATCCATTCGGCCCCATTCAGCCTACTGTTTTAAGACGTTTACCCCCATCTAGGTGTCAATATTTTCCTGGCGAGCGGTAGCGAGCCAGCATATATATATATATTTTTGTTTTGACAGCAAGCTAAATTTGTACATTTTTCGATAGAAAAATTTCTCCGGCGAAGCCGGATTTCTCCATACAATGCTGGCTCGCTATCGCTCGCCAGGAAGAAATCGACACCTGGATGGTGATAAACGTCTTAAAGCCGTTGGCTGAATGGGGCCGAATGGATACAAGCCAGGGAAAGGGAGAAAAGGAGAGACAGATAAATTATTATTGAAGGTGATTTTAATGTCGCAAAAACTGAAGGAAATTGTATTTAATGTAATCTGCTCTACTTGTGTCTATGACCATCTATTTTGTATTAACTTCACCACAACACCAAATACCTCCAATGGAATTAATGAAAGTACATGTGCGTCCACCAGGATTCGAACCCGGGTTATCACACACAGATTTTTGACACCTTAAGGGGAGGTTTCCACTTGAGGGATTTTTTTTCCTTGACTCCTTTCTCCCTCATGTTTAGCCCCATTGCTTTTCTATTTTTAAGACGTTCGCCCCATTATTTTGACGATTTTAAGAACTTTCGACCCATTTCTGTCAATTTTAAGACCATTCGTGCCATTTAGGTGTCGATTTTATCCTGGCGAGCGATAGCGAGCCTGTAATTTAAGAGGAACCGGCTTTCAGCCGGGACATTTTTCTACCGAAAAATGTACAAATTTATCTTGAAAGGGGCTCAAGGGGGTGTAATCTTAAGCTTGATGGATACCTAGAGACCAAACTAAAAACCCTCCCCTTAACCATTACACCACCAAGACGGTTAAAGGTTTATGCACACGCCTACGACTTATTATCCAAAATGTGAGTGCCTGTCCTAATCTAGTCCGACTATAAGGTAAAGATTTATTAAGGGGAGGTTGTTAGTTTGTTTCCCTCGACCTCCATCAAGCTTAAAATTACTCCCCTTAGACCCCCCTCTCAAGATAAATTTGTAAGTGTTCCGGTAAAATTCCTTTTAAAATTCAGGCTCGCTATTCGCTCGCCAGGAAAAACATGACACCTAAATGGTACGAAAGGTCTTAAAATTGACATAAATGGGCGAACGTCTTAAAATCTCAAAAACAATGGGGACTAAACACGAGGGAGAAAAGGGTCCAGAAAAAAATCCCTCAAGTGGAAATCTCCCCTTAACCCCTTGTGGATCAGGACGCGTTTTGACCGTGTATTTGTTTATTTTTTTATTTTTTATTTTTTTCTATGTGATTGAGGGAGGCAAAAGGCATAACTGCCTATAGCGAGTGCCTCCCCCATAGTTGAAAGAGTGACAGGGCCAAAATCAAGGGACGTTCGAGCCAATCTATCATTTGGCGATTGTATGCAGCTTAGGAAGGATCTGTGGGAAGTAAATGGGTTAAAAGTGTCTGTGTTAACTCTCTCTGCCATATCTATACCCCTATCCTAATCTAACCATAATCGTCTAATGATAGCCAGAATACGCTGCATAAACGCGTCATAATCCATAAGGGGTTAATATACATCACTGTCTTATGTTTTGTTCTCTCTCTATCTCTCTCTCTCTCTCTCTCTCTCTCTCTCTCTCTCTCTCTCTCTCTCTCTCTCTCTCTCTCTCTCTCTCTCTCTCAAATGGCTCACATCTCCAGAATATCGCTAGAATTAATGTCGCTAGATTTAAACATGTGCCTCTAGGTTGAAGTAAATACCTCTAGATCTAGCGGGAAAGTAGCTAAATAGACCACATGCGAGTTTCAGGCTATAGGGAAGTTGGAGCCGTGAACATCGCTAATAAACAGAAATGCAATAATAATGTAGGTTTCTGATGGCTAAATGGTGTGTTGAATTGGGTTTTATGTATTTATATATGAACTACGACCGTATTTTAGCTGTAAATTGTGTTAAATATCGTTGTCTACGGCTCCAACTTCCTTATAGAACGAAACTCGCAAGTCGGCATTTGACCGCTTGCGAGTTTTGGGCTATAAGGAAGTTGGAGCTGTAGACATCGCTATTTAACATTTATCGTAGTACATAATATATAAATACATAAAACCCAATTCAACATAACATCTATCCATCAAAAACCAACATTATTACTGCATTTCAATTTACTATCGATGTCTACGGCTCCAACTTCCTTATTGAACGAAACTCGGCAAATATACAAAATTGAGTTCTCTGTTTTAGTCATTTGTATCTCCCTTCCCGCGGTGCTTCTAATAATGACCATTGCCATTCCAACACCAATTTATATCTGGCCGGGTTGGTGTAGGGACTTGATGAAACCGCCATTATCACTTATTGTCCACGATTGGTGAGAGAGAGAGAGGGAAAGAGAGAGAGAGAGAGGGAGAGCGAGAGAGAGAGAGAGAGAGAGAGAGAGAGAGAGAGAGAGAGAGAGAGAGAATGAAAGACACAAACAGAAAAATAGAGAGAGAGAGAGAATGAAAGACACAAACAGATAAATAGAGAGAGAGAGAGAATGAAAGACACAAATAAACAGATATAGATAGATAGAGAGAGAGAGAGTGAGTGAGTGAGAGAGAGAGAGAGAGAGAGAGAGAGAGAATGAGAGAAAAGCAGTTATCGCCTGGATCTCGAGAAGAAAGAGAGGCAGCCAGGATTGACGATGATAGGAAGTGATGATGGAAATAAAGGAGTACAAAGGAGTACAAAGGAAATCAAGCAACAACAGGTCTAGTGACCCTTCTAGGCTGCTTGTCCTCCAAAACACTGAGGATCAAGTGTCCAAACAGTGGTTTAGAGTGGGTAAGGGAACATTGGAAAGGGAACTACTGCCATGGAACTAATGTCCGTGGCAGTACTAGGAAGTTAGTAGGGGACATATGGGTTAGTAACTGAGGGGAGGATAAAATAAAGTTATTCATTTACAAACGCAGTCAGTCGCGGGTTTGATGCGAGATATTTGTCTAGGCGGAGTTTAAATGAATCAACATAGTAGGAGAATAGTAGAGGGAAAGACTGGTGATGAAAGTGTAAGAGAACATTGAGAATGAGACGAAAGAGAATGATAAGGAAAAGGTAAAGAGGAGAAGGGGTACGTAAGAGATAGAAAATTAAGGGGAGGCAGACCGTTTTTCTGGACCCCCTTCTCCCTAATGTTTAGCCCCGCTAGTTTTGAGATTACAAGACGTTCGGCCCGTTAGTTTGGCGATTTTAACACCTTTCGCCCCATTTCGTTGTCAAATTTAAGACCTTTCGTGCCATTTAGGTGTCGATTATTTCCTGGCGAGCGATAGCGAGCCTGCAATTTTAAGAGGAACCGGTCTTCGGCCGGAACATTTTTCTATCGAAAAATGTACAAATTTATCTTGAAGGGTGGTCTAGGGGGTGTTTTTCTAAGCTTGATGGAGGTCTAGGGAGGTAACTAAAAATATATACGAATAAATGAATTAATAGACCAAACAAACGGTCAGGTAAAGAGATGAATGGGTAAGAGATAGAAAATTATAGGTGTAGAATAATGATTGAGAGATAAATATAAACAGGGTATAGAAAACGGTGAGAACGATGGGAAGAGGGAAATGGGGCAAAATTAATAGGAGATGGAAAGTGTAGCGAATAAATAAGAATATGATAAAGTGGTGATAGGGGAAACGGAGAATAAAAGGATGAGAGAGAGAGAGAGAGGGAGGATAGGTGCAAAGAGAGGACATGGGAGATGGTGGATGGGAGAATATAGGAGACACTGAGAATATGATAAAGTGGTGGTAGGGGGAAACAGATAATAAAAGGATGAGAGAGAGAGGGAGGATAGGCAAAAAGAGAGGAAATGAGAGATGGAAGATGAGAGAATATAAGAGACAGTGGGAATATGATAAACAATGCGGCGGTAGAGGGAAACAGAATGAGAGAGAGAGAGAGAGAGAGAGAGAGAGAGAGAGAGAGAGAGAGAGAGAGAGAGAGAGAGAGAGACAAGAGGCAAGGCAAGGCAAAAGGAGAGGAAGGAAAATAGATAATATGGTAAAAAGATGAGAGAGAGAGAGAGAGAGAGAGAGAGAGAGAGAGAGAGAGAGAGAGAGAGAGAGAGAGAGAGAAGAGAGAGAGAGAGACAAGAGGCAAGGCAAGGCAAAAGGAGAGGAAGGAAAATAGATAATATGGTAAAAAGATGAGAGAGAGAGAGAGAGAGAGAGAGAGGGAGAGGATAGGGGAAAGGAGAGGATGAAAATAGATAATAAGAAAATATGAGAGAGAAAATAGGATAGGCAATATGAGAGAAAGGACAATAGATAATACGGTAAAAAGATGAAAGAGAGAGAGAAAGAGAGAGGAGTATAAGACCCCGGAAACGAGAGCGAGAACAGAAAAGATAAGACGCGAATAGGGATGCTAAGTGGCAGAGTTCCTGAGCTGAGAGGGAGAAGACGAGGAGTGGGACTTTATGGTGTGTATTTTGGTGATGTAATAGTGATAGAACTGGTTTGATGACTACAATATTATATGGTGTATCTGGATAAGGATATTTTTGCTTCAAGATAATATAATGGCTACTGAAGTTAGAGTTATATTTAGTCTAAGTAACTCAAACACTGCCACCACCCTCGTATTACGAGAGATAATAATTCTTCCTGTAGCCTACACTAGGTGTATGTAATACAATCAATGCAATTATAACTATACCCAAGTTATTGTAATAGGAATACTAGTACAAAATGGTTATAATAAAAGTACCGGTAATCCCTGTAAATATGTAAGTAAGGAATAAAATTGTTTAAGTAAGGAAATAGGAGTACATAACAATAATGTTGTTGCAATATATATACTGTATATTACATTAGTGAAATTACTTATGATGCTCCTTGGTAAAGGTTGTGAATAGTGGCCGATACAGTAATTCACAAATGGCAGGTTAAACCAGGACAGTATAAGATTGATAATGAATAATATAGATTTATTGTTAGAATAAGAACATTAGAGTTTATTGATTAAAGAGGGTATTATTAATTGTTTATATTAGTAAATATAGGGTGGTCAGAATTTAAGATCAACGTAAATATATGTTTTATATTTTATTGTTGATAGGGAAAGACAAATGAAAGGAAAACGCAATTGATAAGGAAAGACAATAATTGATAGATAAAGACAATCTCAGACAAGTTACGTACGATATTTCTAAAACAAGGAGTTGAAGAAAGAGCCTGAGGGTGGAACATTTGAGGCTTGGGTTGGGAGGAGGAGGAGGGGTCGGTCAATCTTTTTATCATTATTGAACGTAGCCCCAGGGAAGATGATGGTGTAGTGGTGGGTGGATATTGTGTTGTGGTAGGTGGTGGTGATGATGGTGTGGTAGTGATGGTGTAGTGGTAGTGGTTATTGTGTTGTGGTACGTGGTGGTGGTTGTGATGGTCCTGGTGGGTGGTTATTGTGTTGTGGTAGGTGGTGTATGGTGTGGTAGTGATGGGTGGTTATTGTGTTGTGGTAAGTGGTGATGGTGATGTATGGTGTTGTTGTTGTTGTTCTCCAGGCTGTCTGACTGAACAGCCCCAAGGTCCCGAGCAAGGCCAAGGTCATTACCGAGCGACCCCACAGAACCCTCCCTGCTTTACCACTAAAGAATGTCTAGGTGACCAAAGCCGCTCCCAGGCGAGGAGCTAAGGAGGGTGTGGAAACTCCCAGGACACCGAAGCCCCACCCAAGGCCATGTGCCCCTCAACAATTATGAAGGGAAAGTTGAGGGGCATAGGAAAAATGAGACGCTTTGGTTCCCATTCTGTCAACCTCTAGGTTGGCAGTAGAGAGGTAAGCCCACAGAAGAGACGCCGCCACTTAAGATCTAGAAAATATATAAGTAAAAGGAACAGTCAGAGTAAGCTATGGGTATGGCAGAGATCGTTCAGGTCTCATTCTGATAGACCAGCCCATCACCACATGTCTAGAACCATATCCTCTCAGCATCAGCTAGGAAAGGCCCTAGAAAGGGTTTTGACTGCGTTTGTAAATGAATAACTTTATCCTCCCCTCAGTTACTAACCCATATGTCCCGGGCTACTAACTTCCTAGTCCTGCCACGTTAGTGGCAGGGCAGTAGTTCCCTTTCCAATGTTCCCTTACCCACTCTAAACCACTGTTTGGACACTTGATCCTAAGTGTTTTGGAGGACAAGCAGCCTAGAAGGGTCACTAGATCTGTTGTTGCTTGATTTCCTTTGTACTCCTTTGAAAGCCACCTTTAGCGGGGAGGGGGGGGGGGGGGGGGGGGGGGGGCGGCTAGCTACCCTATTTCAAAACACCCGCCATGATGTATGGTGTAGTGGTGGGTGGTGATGATGGTGTAGTAGTGGTGGGTGGTTATTGTGATGTGTTAGGTGGCGATCATGTGGTAGGGTAGTGGTGGTGATAATATCGATATTCACGGCTCCAACTTCCTTATAGCCTGAAACTTCCAAGTGGTCAATTATCATATACTATCTTACACTTCTTTCCTCCATTATTTTGCCTGATGTCTTAGTTTTAGTTGTATCTTCCCCCCAAAAGCCTTTATTATTTTTTCCAGACGAATGCATAATGCAGCTTGTCATAAAACCGTAGACTTCACCACGGAGCCTGAGCTAAACTTTAAGAGCATAATAATTTTACGACTGAGGATTTGGCAGTATGATGCAGCCGAGCGGAGGAGTCTAGCCATCGCAGCAGATTGTATGTGTTTTCTATGTACCGTACATGAAGGAGACAAAATCAGAGCTGCCTGTAACAAGTAACAAGTAACAAAACCTCTTCACTCAGAGTCTTGAAATATTATGACTTTATGGAAGCTCGTTTAACGTGAATAGAAGTTATGCAATCATTTCAAACTTTGAAAGAAGCGATATTTAATTTGGCTTCAAAATACTTAAATTTAGCTACTATCTATACAACCAAAATTAACTTAACATGAGGTTTAGAGGAGTATAGTACAATTTGTGTGAATCAGTCTACGTCACTGGTATGGGTTGGTAGTTGACAGTCAATAACCGCGAGTCAGTCATGTGAAGAGAGTCCATCAACAGGTGACACGTTGGTGGTGATTGTATTCACAGGGAGGTTATATCAGGAATGTCTCTACTAGGCTACTGAAGGGGACTGAACCAGGGACTGACAGTGAGGACTGAAGCAGGGACTGATAGTGAGGACTGAAGCAGAGACTGATAGTGAGGACTGAAGCAGAGACTGATAGTGAGGACTGAAGCAGAGACTGACAGTGAGGACTGAAGCAGAGACTGATAGTGAGGACTGAAGCAGAGACTGATAGTGAGGACTGAAGCAGAGACTGACAGTGAGGACTGAAGCAGAGACTGATAGTGAGGACTGAAGCAGGGACTGACAGTGAGGACTGAAGCAGAGACTGATAGTGAGGACTGAACCAGAGACTGATAGTGAGGACTGAAGCAGGGACTGACAGTGAGGACTGAACCAGAGACTGATAGTGAGGACTGAACCAGAGACTGATAGTGAGGACTGAAGCAGGGACTGACAGTGAGGACTGAAGCAGAGACTGATAGTGAGGACTGAAGCAGGGACTGATAGTGAGGACTGAAACAGAGACTGATAGTGAGGACTGAAGCAGGAACTGATAGTGAGGACTGAAGCAGGAACTGATAGTGAGGACTGAAGCAGGAATTGATAGTGAGGACTGAAGCAGGAATTGATAGTGAGGACTGAACCATAGACTGATAGTGAGGACTGAACCAGAGACTGATAGTGAGGACTGAACCAGAGACTGATAGTGAGGACTGAAACAGAGACTGATAGTGAGGACTGAAGCAGGGACTGAAAGCGGTGGTTGAATTCCTTTGAGGACGGAGGGACTGAGTTTAAGGTTGTGTCAGTGCAGGATGATTAATTAAAACTTTAGAGCCTGGGAATGGAAGGAACAAGTGGGACGATTGGTTGGAGGGGGAGAGAGAGTTTAATTAAATTGTGTGAGCGTGTGTGTAGTTTTACAGAATACATGACAACCATATTGAAGGTAAAAAGAGGAAAGGAAAGTAGGCTGGTAAACTGTCTTGATATCGTAATGCATAAGTGCGCGGAATTTCGATGTGAGTATCCTAGGTTCGAGTCCCTGGAGTGCCACATGTATTTGTTGATTTCATTAATTGAGTTTAGAGGTGAAGTTGGTTGGTGGCAAAACCTGATAATAATATATACAGTCCGAGTCAGTGGATAATGGAGGAAGTTATATTAACCCCTTCTGTACCGATGACGTATTTTTTGTATGATATCAGCCACAAATAGATGATATTATGAAGCTTAGGAAGGATATATGGTACCGTAGCTAAAAGGATGAATTGACAGAGTCTGTATCCTTTTATTGGGTAGACGTCTTTCCTAAACTCAATAAAATCGTCTAATAGTACCCTGAATAAAATAAAAAAAGACGTCGCCGGTACAGAAGGGGTTAAGATGTAATTCTCCATCAACGAAGTTGGACAGAGGTTGTGTTTTTGCTTCTGTTTGTAAATAAGATATCTCACAAAGTTACGAACCGATTTTCACGAAATCTGGTGGCCAGATAGGATGTAAGCCAAGGAAGAAGTGATGTAATTTAGGAGGCGATCCGGAGTTGTTAACGAAGTTTGGCGGGCAGATAAGGTATGCACTATGTAGGCCTACCGTACCGATTTTCACGAAATTTGTTGGGCAGATAGGATATGCGCCAAGGAAGAAGTAATTCATCTTAGAAGATGTCCGGAGATTTTCACAAAGTTTGGCGGGCAGATAGGATATGCGCCAAGGAAGAAGTGATTCAATTTAGGAGGCGATCCGGATCATATCCTGAAATCCAGATCCAAAAGAAAATGTAGGCTTATGTAGGCCTATGTAGGCCTATGTAGGCCTATGTAGGCCTATGTATATAATATTAATGGTAAAGAACCAGCCAGCGTAGGTGGAGGTATGTGCTCTACCGAGTGCCCATCTAGTTTGGCATCTGAACATTATTTATGTAGGTTGTAATAGACAATGTTAACTAACTAAGGGTATATTTGTTTATATCTTTTGATCAATAAGTTGTTACGCATCACTCTCCCTAAAATTAATATATCTCCATAACCTTAATGTTGTGTTCTGATCTTCCCCCAGGTGAGTGGTGGAGGTGGAGTCAATTACGGGACCAGATTCTACAACAGTTGGTAACTATACACCACACTCTAACTTTGGTTATTAAGGAATAAAAAAAAAAAAAAAAAAAAAAAAAAATATATATATATATATATATATATATATATATATATATATATATATATATATATATTTTTTTTTTTTGTTTTTTTTTTTTTTTTTGAGATAAAATCACAAATACGTGTGATCAAATTATGTAGTAAAACTCGCTAGGAAAATTGAAACAATGGCACACCATTTTCAATTTTCCGAGCGAGTTTTACTACATATATACTGTATATATATATATATATATATATATATATATATATTTTTTTTTTTTTATCTGTGTATTTATTTATGTATTTTTTGATTGAGTTGGGATGGGAGAGAAAGAAAAGAATGAAGAAAAATGAATAATATAAGAAGGAAATATAATGTTGACAGGTGTTGAGGCGACCACCTGCTATCTAAAGAAAGAGACCATCATCGTCTGTGATGTTTGACTGACCAGATGGTGAAATATCAAATAACTAATGTCCTTGTAACAAATGTTGCCTTTAAGGGGGTAGTCCTTATTTGTTGTGTGTGTGTATATATATATACAGTATATAATACAGTATATATATATATTTTTTTTTTTTTTTTTAGTTTCCTCGCTAGACCTCCATCAATCTTAAAACATACCCTCAAGATGAATGTGTAGCCTATATATTTCGACAGAAAAATTTCCCGACCGATGGCAGGTTGCTCCTAAATTGAAGGCACACACACACACACACACACACACACACACACACACACACACACACACACACACACACACACACACACACACACACACACACACACATGCAGAAAGAGCAACTGTTCTGCCAATAATGTCAACCAAGTTTTCTCGTCTCCTCAAACTCCAACCATTCCATCACATTCCTAGGCTGCACCTCCGTTCCTTATACCTCCAATAATCTCTCTCTCTCTCTCTCTCTCTCTCTCTCTCTCTCTCTCTCTCTCTCTCTCTCTCTCTCTCTCTCTCTCTCTCTCTCTCTCTCTCTCTCTCTCTCTCTCTCTCTCTCTCTCTCTCTCTCTCTCTCTCTCTCTCTCTCTCCCTTGATGTGTACACTCAATATTAAAAGCTCTTCGCCTTTGTCTCTCCTGTTGACCCTCTTAATCACTTAATGGGTTGTTTTTTGGTCTATTTATTTATTTATTCATTTACTTGTTAGTTTCTTTACTAGACCTCCATCTGGCTTAGACAAACACCCCCTAGACCCCCCTTCAAGATAAATCGACCGAGGGTCGGTTCTTCGTAAAATGTCAGCCTTGCTAGCGCTCGCCAGGAAAAAATATCGACACCTAAATGTACGAAAGGTCTTAACATTGACAACGAAATGGGGCGAAGGGTGGTAAAATCGGCAAACTAATGGGCCAAACGTCTTACAATCTCAAAACAAATGGGGCTTAACACGAGGGGAAAGGGGACCAGAAAAGGGACCCATCTCCCCTTAACAATGTGTTAGTTTCTCAGCTTCTCTTTGTTCCTTTGTTGTGATGACAGGTGTAGGTTGTGGTGACAGGTGTAGGTTGTAGTGACAGGTGTATAGGTTGTGGTGACAGGTGTAGGTTGTGATGACAGGTGTAGGTTGTGATGACAGGTGTAGGTTGTGGTGACAGGTGTAGGTTGTAGTGACAGGTGTATAGGTTGTGGTGACAGGTGTAGGTTGTGATGACAGGTGTAGGTTGTGGTGACAGGTGTAGGTTGTAGTGACAGGTGTATAGGTTGTGGTGACAGGTGTAGGTTGTGATGACAGGTTTAGGTTGTGGTGACAGGTGTAGGTTGTGATGACAGGTGTAGATTGTGGTGCCAGTGTAGATTGTGATGACAGGTGTAGGTTGTGGTGACAGGTGTAGATTGTTATGACAGGTGTAGGTTGTGGTGACAGGTGTAGGTTGTGATGACAGGTGTAGGTTGTAATGACATGTAGGTTGTAATGACACATGTAGATTGTAATAACAGGTGTAGGTTGTAATGACAGATGTAGGTTGTAATAACAGGTGTAGGTTGTGATGATACATGTAGGTTGTAATGACAGATGTAGATTGTGATGATACATGTAGGTTGTAATGACAGATGTAGGTTGTAATGACAGGTGTAGGTTGTAATGACAGATGTAGGTTGTGATGATACATGTAGGTTGTAATGACAGATGTAGGTTGTAATGACAGGTGTAGGTTGTAATGACAGGTGTAGGTTGTAATGACAGAGTTAGGTTGTAATGACATTTAGGTTGTAATGACATGTAGGTTGTAATGACAAATGTAGGTTGTAATGACAGGTGTAGGTTGTAATGACAGGTGTAGGTTGTAATGACAGATGTAGTTGTAATGACAGATGTAGGTTGTAATGACAGGTGTAGGTTGTAATGACAGATGTAGGTTGTGATGATACATGTAGGTTGTAATGACAGATGTAGGTTGTAATGACAGGTGTAGGTTGTAATGACAGGTGTAAATTGTAATGACAGGTGTAGTGAATAGATCATGTTTGGGAATCTAGTAGTTTATTATAAAGCATTTTGCATTATATAACACAAAGATAATGATGCAGTTTGAGGTGTACTTTTAGCCGATTGTTTTATTTAGCTGTATTAAGGGGGCTGACCTGTTTTTGTTTCTGTCCTTTTCTATCTTTCTCTGGCTTGTATCCATTTGGCCCCATTCAGCCTACTGTTTTAAGACGTTTATCCCCATCCAGGTGTAATTTATTTACTGGTGAGCGGTAGCGAGCCAGCATATTTTTTATTTTTGTTTGACAGCAGGGTAAATTTGTAAATTTTTCGATAGAAAAATGTCTCCGGCGAAGCCGGATTTCTTCATATAATGCTGGCTCGCTATCGCTCGCCAGGAAGAAATCGACACCTAGATGGGGATAAACGTTTTTTTTTTATTTTTTTTTTATTTTATTTTTTTGTCTTAAAATAGTTGGCTGAATGGGGCCGAATGGATACAAGCCAGAGGAAGAGAGAAAAGGACAGAAATAACAAAAGCAGGTCACCCCCCTTAAGGGGAGATATATTTGTTTATTGTTTTATCTTTTCATTATTTTGTAGTTTCCTCCCTAGACCTCCATCAACCTGTAAAAACAAAAATGAGACCCCCTTCAAGATAAATTTGTACATTTTTCGGTAGAAAAATGTCCCGGCCGAAGGCTGGTTACTCTTATAACTACAGGCTCGCTATCGCCAGGAAAAAATCGACACCTAAATGCCACGAAAGGTCTTAATATTGACAATGAAATAGGGCGTAAAGTCTTAAAATCGCCAAACTAATGAGCCGAATGTCTTAAAATCTAAAAACAAGTGGGGCTAAACAAGAGGGAGAAGGGGGCCAGAAAAACCAGCCCATCCACCCTTAAACATTACGATTTAAATGGCATATAATTAATTACAGTATTACTTAGTTTATGGCTGTAAATGTCGCTGTATTTAAGGGGAGGTATTTAGTTTGTTCCCTACTTTTTCATCAAGCTTAAAATTACACCCTCTAGACCCCCTTTCAAGATAAATTTGTACATTTTTCGGTAGGAAAATGTCCCGGCCGGAGGCCGGTTGCTCTTAAAGTACAGGCTCTCTATCGCTCGCCAGGAAAAAATCGACACCTTAACGGCACGAAAGGTCTTAAAATTGACAGAAATGGGGCAAAATGTCTTAAAATATCAAAACTACTAGGGCGAAGGTCTTAAAATCTCAAAATCAATGGGGCTAACCATGAGGGAGAAAGGGGTCCAGAAAAAAACTCCTCGAGTGGAAATCTCCCCTTAATTGCTAAAGTCTCCTTTTAAGCTTAATAAAATCGTGTAATGGTTGTCAGTATCCAGATACTTAGTCTATGTATCTTGGTCAGTATAAGGTTAAAAGGTCATTACCGGTACTGAATGAGTCGTGACAGCCTGGTGCAGCTTGGAAGTCAGGTCAGGTCAGGTGAAGGTATTGAGGGATAAGCCTTTATAACGGGCACCTCGTAAGTGTGAGGTGATGGTGGTGTTGCCAATTTAGCTACTTTCCCGCTAGATCTAGAGGTATTTACTTCGATCTAGCGGAAAATTATATTCCATCTACCGACATTCATTTTAGCGCTATTCCGCAAATTTGAGCTATTTTAGAGCGATGTTATAGAGATTGTGCCATTATTCTAGCGATTTTCGGCATATTTGTTTACGATCTAGCGGACTTGTATGGTAACCCTTGTGGTGGTGGTGGTGTAGGTGGAGGTGGTGTTCATGGTGGTGGAGGTGGTCGTGGTGGTGGTGGTGATGTCGGTGTTGGTGGTGGAGGTGGACTGGTGGTGATGGTTATCGTGATGCGGCTGACTTGAGCAGTTCATCCAGAGTCTTGTAGCTTGGTGAGAACCGTGAGTCTGTTGTAGGGAGGGGTATATAATTAGGTTATTAGTAGGTAATTAGGTTATTAGTAGGTAATTAGGTTATTAGTAGGTAATTAGGTTATTAGTAGGTAATTAGGTTATTAGTAGGTAATTAGGTTATTAGTAGGTAATTAGGTTATTAGTAGGTAATTAGGTTATTAGTAGGTAATTAGGTTATTAGTAGGTAATTAGGTTATTAGTAGGTAATTAGGTTATTAGTAGGTAATTAGGTTATTAGTAGGAAATTAGGTTATTAGTAGGTAATTGTAAGAGGAACCGAGTAATGTACAAATTTATCTTGAGGGGTGGGGTGGGGGGGGGGGGGGGTTCTAGGTGATGTTTGATGGAGATCTGGCGAGGAAACTAAAAGATAATAAAGGATAAATAAATTAGCCAATTAATAGTCCATCCTCCCTTTAAGGTTGGTGGTTTATGATTAGTATTCGAAGGTTAGTTATACAGTATGTGGTTGATGCTTGGTGGCTCGTCAACAAGTGAAGATAATTGGTATAATAGGTCTACTGTAATGGCGTAGTTTGTGTGAGGCTGATAATTGTGAAGTGATCCTGGATAGACATGTTATCATTGGTAAAAGAGGTAGTATTGGAGGGGTGAGGGCAAAGCGGGCTGATGTGCTCTGTTGTTAAGACTTTTATGAAGGATGAAGAATGGCTCTGAAGTCATGAGCTACACACACACACACACACACACACACACACACACACACACACACACACACACACACACACATACCTTAGTTATGCCTTTGACAGAGACAGAAAATGAGAACCATGATAAGTTCGGGTACTGGAGAATTCGACCCGCTCTTGGACAACGAATTCGACCCGTATTGGTGGACTCGCCCCGCGAATTCGACCCGCCGCGAGTTTGACTCGTTTCTCTCTCTCTCTCTCTCTCTCTCTCTCTCTCTCTCTCTCTCTCTCTCTCTCTCCTACTGCTATTAAGTTAGGTTAGGTTTGGTTAGGTTAAGTAAGATTAGATTAAGTTAAGTTAGCTTAGGGTCGAAATCGCAGCGGGTCGAATTCTCCAAGCGGGACGAACTCGTTTCGGGTCGAAAAAGCGTCGGGCTCCACCCTACTCATGTTCCCACCGCTGCTGCCAGTTCACGGTCATCACAAGAAAGCCTTCTACAAATGTCCAAGGTGGTATCACACGAGCGTATTTCCCGGCAATTTTCGATGAGCAATTTTTTGTTCTCCTAATGTTTTGAGGCTCTTTAGCATTGGAAGCAGAAACTAGATCGAAGGTAGATTATGTTACCGGTACCTTGTTTAATTCTTATCAACCTTACATTTTGAAGCTGCCAGACTATATATAATTGCCTGTAAATATTGACGGATAAATCGTTCGTGTGACACCGCCTTTAGCATTATATACCGAGGGTATATTGGTACTTGTACACCTTGTATAATTATGTCATGCTAGGGTTCCAATAATTATGTCATGCTAGGGTTCCAATAATTATGTCATGCTAGGGTTCCAATAATTATGTCTATGTCATGCTAGGTTACCAATAATTATGTCATGCTAGGGTTCCAATAATTATGTCATGCTAGGGTTCCAATAATTATGTCATGCTAGGGTTCCAATAATTATGTCATGCTAGGGTTCCAATAATTATGTCATGCTAGGGTTCCAATAATTATGTCATGCTAGGGTTCCAATAATTATGTCATGCTAGGGTTCCAATCCTAATAATAAGTATGTCATGCTAGGGTTCCAATAATTATGTCATGCTAGGGTTCCAATAATTATGTCATGCTAGGGTTCCAATAATTATGTTCATGCTAGGGTTCCAATAAATTATGTCTGCTTAGGGTTCCAATAATTATGTCATGCTAGGGTTCCAATAATATGTCATGCTAGGGTTCCAATAATTATGTCATGCTAGGGTTCCAATAATTATGTCATGCTAGGGTTCCAATAATTATGTCATGCTAGGGTTCCAATAATTATGTCATGCTAGGGTTCCAATAATTATGTCATGCTGGGTTCCAATAATTATGTCATGCTAGGGTTCAATAATATGTCATGCTAGGGTTCCAATAATTATGTCATGCTAGGGTTCCAATAATTATGTCATGCTAGGGTTCCAATAATTATGTCATGCTAGGGGTTCCAATAATTATGTCATGCTAGGGTTCCAATAATTATGTCATGCTAGGGTTCCAATAATTATGTCATGCTAGGGTTCCAATAATTATGTCATGCTAGGGTTCCAATAATTATGTCATGCTAGGGTTCCAATAATATGTCATGCTAGGGTTCCAATAATTATGTCATGCTAGGGTTCCAATAATTATGTCATGCTAGGGTTCCAATAATTTTGTCATGCTAGGGTTCCAATAATTATGTCATGCTAGGGTTCCAATAATTATGTCATGCTAGGGTTCCAATAATTATGTCATGCTAGGGTTCCAATAATTATGTCATGCTAGGGTTCCAATAATTATGTCATGCTAGGGTTCCAATAATTATGTCATGCTAGGGTTCCAATAATTATGTCATGCTAGGGTTCCAATAATTATGTCATGCTAGGGTTCCAATAATTATGTCATGCTAGGGTTCCAATAATTATGTCATGCTAGGGTTGGTTCCAATAATTATGTCATGCTAGGGTTCCAATAATTATGTCATGCTAGGGTTCCAATAATTATGTCACGCTAGGGTTCCAATAATTATGTCACGCTAGGGTTCCAATAATTATGTCATGCTAGGGTTCCAATAATTATGTCATGCTAGGGTTCCAATAATTATGTCATGCTAGGGTTCCAATAATTATGTCATGCTAGGGTTCCAATAATTATGTCATGCTAGGGTTCCAATAATTATGTCATGCTAGGGTTCCAATAATTATGTCATGCTAGGGTTCCAATAATTATGTCATGCTAGGGTTCCAATAATTATGTCATGCTAGGGTTCCAATAATTATGTCATGCTAGGGTTCCAATAATTATGTCACGCTAGGGTTCCAATAATTATGTCATGCTAGGGTTCCAATAATTATGTCATGCTAGGGTTCCAATAATTATGTCATGCTAGGGTTCCATAATTATGTCATGCTAGGGTCCAATAATTATGTCATGCTAGGGTTCCAATAATTATGTCATGCTAGGGTTCCAATAATTATGTCATGCTAGGGTTCCAATAATTATGTCATGCTAGGGTTCCAATAATTATGTTCATGCTAGGGTTCCAATAATTATGTCATGCTAGGGTTCCAATAATTATGTCATGCTAGGGTTCCAAATAATTATGTCATGCTAGGGTTCCAATAATTATGTCATGCTAGGGTTCCAATAATTATGTCATGCTAGGGTTCCAATAATTATGTCATGCTAGGGTTCCAATAATTATGTCATGCTAGGGTTCCAATAATATGTCATGCTAGGGTTCCAATAATTATGTCATGCTAGGGTTCCAATAATTATGTCATGCTAGGGTTCCAATAATTATGTCATGCTAGGGTTCCAATAATTATGTCATGCTAGGGTTCCAATAATTATGTCATGCTAGGGTTCCAATAATTATGTCATGCTAGGGTTCCAATAATTATGTCATGCTAGGGTTCCAATAATTATGTCATGCTAGGGTTCCAATAATTATGTCATGCTAGGGTTCCAATAATTATGTCATGCTAGGGTTCCAATAATTATGTCATGCTAGGGTTCCAATAATTATGTCATGCTAGGGTCCCAATATTATGTCATGCTAGGGTTCCAATAATTATGTCATGCTAGGGTTCCAATAATTATGTCAGCTGTTCCAATAATTATGTCATGCTAGGGTTCCAATAATTATGTCATGCTAGGGTTCCAATAATTATGTCATGCTAAATAATTATGTCATGCTAGGGTTCCAATAATATGTCATGCTAGGGTTTATAATTATGTCATGCTAGGGTTCCAATAATTATGTCACGCTAGGTTCCAATAATTATGTCACGCTAGGGTTTCCAATAATTATGTCATGCTAGGGTTCCAATAATTATGTCATGCTAGGGTTCCAATAATTATGTCACGCTAGGGTTCCAATAATTATGTCATGCTAGGGTTCCAATAATTATGTCATGCTAGGGTTCCAATAATTATGTCATGCTAGGGTTCCAATAATTATGTCATGCTAGGGTTCCAATAATTATGTCATGCTAGGGTTCCAATAATTATGTCACGCTAGGGTTCCAATAATTATGTCATGCTAGGGTTCCAATAATTATGTCACGCTAGGGTTCCAATAATTATGTCATGCTAGGGTTCCAATAATTATGTCATGCTAGGGTTCCAATAATTATGTCATGCTAGGGTTCCAATAATTATGTCATGCTAGGTTCCAATAATTATGTCATGCTAGGGTTCCAATAATTATGTCATGCTAGGGTTCCAATAATTATGTCATGCTAGGGTTCCAATAATTATGTCATGCTAGGGTTCCAATAATTATGTCATGCTAGGGTTCCAATAATTATGTCATGCTAGGGTTCCAATAATTATGTCATGCTAGGGTTCCAATAATTATGTCATGCTAGGGTTCCAATAATTATGTCATGCTAGGGTTCCAATAATTATGTCATGCTATAGGGTTCCAATAATTATGTCATGCTAGGGTTCCAATAATTATGTCATGCTAGGGTTCCAATAATTATGTCATGCTAGGGTTCCAATAATTATGTCATGCTAGGGTTCCAATAATGTATCTGTAGTAAGGACATGAGAACTAGGCAGATGACTATAATCCGTTCATTCTAGGTGGAAGGAACATAATAATTGGGCAGAAATCGTAACCTTTAAGGGGAGATTTTTAGTTGATTCCCTAGACTTCCATCAAGCTTAAAATTACTCCCCCCTAGACCCCCTTTCAAGATAAATTTGTACATTTTTCGGTAGAAAAATGTCCCGGCCAAAGGCCGGTTCCCCTTAAATTACAGGCTCGCTATCGCTCGCCAGGAAAAAATCGACACCTAAATAGCGCGAATAGTCTTAAATTTGACAAATGGGGCGAGGGTTCTTAAAATCGCCAAACTAATGGGGCGAACGTCTTAAAATCTCAAAAGCAATGGGGCTAAACATGAGGGAGAAAGGGGTCCAGAAAAAAATCCTCCAGGTGGAAATCTCCCCTTAACCTCTGTAACTCAAATAGGGCTAAAGCAAATCAGCTGTTAATTTATACACATATTCCCTAGCCAAGTCTTCCTATGTGGTAGAAATATTAGCTCGGTTACTCTAGTCCTTTTTGAGTTATGAGAGGTTAGGGGTTAGGATTTCTGCCCAACCTAGCATGAACGGAGTATAGTGTTGGAGGAGGAAGGCAGGGGAACAGGTACACTCGGATGCCATAGTATCTAGCCCACTCATAAGAATTCCTGGATCACCCACGTTTTTCTTTATGTAATTGATATCATCTGTATTGATTTTTGGTTAGAACTTGCTTTTCAATACATATTATAATATAGTTTTGCAGTTGATGCATAGACAATTATGTTGAGAAATACGTTTCCTGAGATATGCTTCTATAATTAAAAATAGGTGAAGTCTACGATTATTTATGAGTGGGCTAGAGACTATGGCATCCGAGTGTACTTGAACAAGTTTAAGTACAAAATATACACATATGAATAAATGTCAACTGTTTCTATAAGCATACAAAGCTTGTTTTTAAGTATAAACACTTGATTACTTGTGCATATCTGATTTATTTTAGCATATATCACAATATAATATTATGTACGGTGGCGCTAATAAGTCATGTCTCAGCTGTCATTACGTTTGGCTTGCTCTGTGCTGTATTAATGTCTGTCAAATGTTGAATAGGGCCGGTAAGTGTAGGAACATGTTTGTATATTTCACTCAATATGAAGAAATGAAGCTTAAATATTGCTGATACCAATTATTGATCAAAACATAATTGGTGCCGAGACATCAATTATTAGCGCGACTGTACTGTAACTTGTCTACCAACCTTCCCTGTATTGTAAGTCACTGCTGCTGAAGAAGAACCGAGAGCTGTGGTAGTTGGGTTTGTACTTGTAGGTGAGGTGGGAGTTGTTGTTGTTGTTGTTGTGATTGTTGTTGTTGTTGTTGTTGTGATGTTCGCCGTGGTGGAGGTGGAGGAGATGGTTCATAGAGGTGGTGGAGAGGTTTAGTGATTCTTTCTTGTTTACCAGTAGAAGTCTGAGTACCTCCACCTGAGAGAGAGAGAGAGAGAGAGGGAGGGGGTAGAGAGAGAGAGAGAGAGAGTTAGAGTTAGTTCATAATTGACAATGGTATATCAACTTAATGGAAAAGTAATTGAATTATGTCAGTTGAATTCCTCAGTATTTGCTGGCATAAATAGAATGAGTTTTGTAACTTCTAATTTACGTAGGTAATTTAGATAAAGTAAATCAGTTTATTTTATGTAAAAGTATTATTATATATGTTCGTTTGTCTATAATGGATGTAGCATTTCTTTATTTCATCGGGATATTTTGTTTTTACCATACTAACAATATTCAATATCAAGGTAAATATACATATTTCTCACCGCAGCGTTATCCTTATGATCCATTTCACGCTTTTTTCTGTTGTCATTCTTCTTCTTCCTGTCTTCTTCCCTAGCCCTCTCATCCTCCTTCACACTGCTTCTTTCTTCTTTCTCCTCTTTCTTCCTCTCTTCATTGCTCTTCTCCTTGTTCTCCTCCTCCTCCTCCTCCTCTGTGTGTTTCCTTCCTCCCTCCTCCTCCTCCTGCTGCTGGTCTCCTCCCTCCAGGTCGCCAGGTCCACTCAGGTTACAGGTACAGGGACCCAGACTCTGTAAGGGAGGCTCAGGTTGTCTTTGCTTTGGCTCAAGTGCAGGTTTATGTTTTGCTATCTTCCAATAAACCTTTTATATATATTGCAGTGCAACTATAGTCTATTGGCGGTTAGTAGGCGAGAAACCACGACCTCTATCCTCTGTAGCTCAAAAAGGGCTAGAGCAAATTGGCTGTACATTTCCTCATATATTCCTTGACTGACTCTTCCCAAATGGTAGAACTCTTAGCTCGATTACTCTAGTCCTTTTTGAGTTATGAGAGGTTAGAGGTTACGATTTCTGCCCAACCTGGAATAAACGGACTATAGTTCCCTGCACAAGTTCCGTTCCTCTCCGAGATTTTATATATGCAAGTCAAAATGGCTAGATGGTGTAATGGTTAGAGTATATAAAATGTGTGTCTGGTGACCCAGGTTCGAATCCCGGTGGATCACATGCTTTCATTAATTTTATTGGGGGATGTTTGGTGTTGGAGTGAAGTAAATAAATTAGCTAATTGAAATTGGAGGGTAGTAACATATTAAACAGTTTCATAAGAAGGTGAATTAAGGGGAGGTCTCCACTTGAGGGATTGTTTTCTTGACCCCTTTCTCCCTCATGTTTAGCCCCATTGCTTTTGATATTATAAAATGTTTGCCCCATTAGTTTAGCGATTTTAAGAACTTTCAACCCATATTAAGACCTTTCGTGCAATTCAGGTGTCCATTTTATCCTGGCGAGCGTAAGCGAGCCTGTAATTTAAGAGGAATCGGCCTTCGGCCGGGACATTTTTCTACCGAAAAATTTACAAATTTATCTTGAAAGGGACTCAAGGGGGTGTAATTTTAAGGTTGATGGAGGTCTAGGGAACAAACTAAATACCTCCCCTTAACTACTGCATAGCAAGGAACTCTCGTGATTCAATAATACTGTAATTCCTTTCATAAATATAATCTCAGAGAGGAACGGAACTTGTGCAGCTAACTGTACATACATACAATACATTTTGACACTAATTGTAGTTTCTTTATTCATGCAGAGTTTAGTCAAATTTGCCAGAACGTGCCGGACTTCCCAAATTGACTAATTCCTTGAACGTGACGATAGTGCGTTGTTATGTGTGCGATTAGTTTGCTTGGGAAACAGATTAACTTGCTCATGTAGTAATGTACAATCGGGGGTATTAAGTGTTGTCATAGATTCCAGTGGTTTTCGCTCAACAAGTGTTATTGGTATCCTTATAATTATTGGGAAACGTGCTTATCCCTCAGAGTATTAGTCAGTGTCCGAAACTTTGTGAAATATCTGACAACACTTAAGGGGAGATCTCCACTTGAGGGATTTTTTTCTTGACCCCTTTTTCCCTCATGTTTAGCCCCATTGCTTTTGATATTATAAAACGTTTGCCCCATTAGTTTAGCGATTTTAAGAACTTTCACCCCATATTAAGACCTTTCGTGCCATTTAGGTGTCGATTTTATTCTGGCGAGCGACAGCGAGCCTGTAATTTAAGTGGAACCGGACATTTAAGAGGACATTTTTCTACTGAAAAATGTACAAATTTATCTTGAAAGGGACTCAAGGGGGTGTAATTTTAAGGTTCATGGAGGTCTAGTGAACAAACTAAATACCTCCCCTTAATAACCTCGACCGTACACCCTATGTGGTGGATTGTGTTCTTTTAGTCCATACATTTTATTTTAGTAAGCGTTGTTTCCACATAGCGATTTTGAGAAGTTGTTTTGACTTTATATGGTCTTTGTCCCAGTTTTGGTTTGCTTGGTTTGCAAGTTTTACATGTTGATATTATCATTCAACACATGTATTTATATTACTGGGTGACCGATTAACTCGGTTCCATGTCATTTCAACCAGTAGACCATTTCAACCAGTAGCTCTCAACCAGTCCCAAATTAACCCAGACCAACCAAACCAGTGCCAAAATATAGTACTAACCTAACCTAACCTAACCGTATTGGTTAATTTGGTACTGGTTGAGAGCTACTGGTTGAAATAGTCTACTGGATGAGTTGACCGGTCACCGATTATCTCATTTAGTAGCTGTCAACTAGTATCAACTCAACCAGTGCTATTTGATTAGGATAGGTAAGGACTTAGTTTAAGGGGAGATTTCCACTTGAGGGATTTTTTTCTTGACCCCTTTCTCCCCCATGGTTAGCCCTATTGCTTTTGACATTTTAAGACGTTCGCCCCATTAGTTTGGCGATTTTAAAAACTTTCGCCCCATTTCTGTCAATTTTAAAACTTTTCGTGCCATTTAGGTGTCGATTTTTTCCTGGCCAGCGATAGCGAGCCTGTAATTTAAGAGGAACCGGCCTTCGGCCGGGAAATTTGTCTACCGAAAAATGTACAAATTTATCTTGAAAGGGGGTCTTGGGGCTGTAATGTTAAGCTTGATGGAAGTCTAGGGAACTAACTAAAAACCTCCCCTTAACCTTGTCAATTTGACACTGGTTGAGGTCTACTGGTTGAATTGGTCTACTGGATGAGTTTTCCTGGGAACCCACAACCCTGAGTAACTGACCGCCATCCTGAGCATCATTTGGGTGAGGGTCCAGGAGTAGGTTGTGAGCAGGTCAGGGTTGGTGCAGGCCAGGGTAGGCAGGTCAGCGTAGGTCACCACGGAGTCCCTAAAGGCGCTCACCACGTCCTGCCTCACATCCACTATCTGGGACACGTCACTAAAGGTTACTATAGGGTTGCCATGTACAGTCAGTGAACATAGGTTTTCTTAAGGGGGGTGACCTGTTTTTGTTCTGTCCTTTTCTATCTTTCTCTGGCTTGTATCCATTTGGCCCCATTCAGCCTACTGTTTTAAGACGTTTATCCCCATCCAGGTGTAAACATTTTACTGGTGAGCGGTAGCGAGCCTGCCTATTTTTTATTTTTGTTTGACAGCAGGCTAAATTTGTACATTTTTCGATAGAAAAATTTCTCCGGCGAAGCCGGATTTCTTCATATAATGCTGGCTCGCTATCGCTCGCCAGGAAGAAATCGACACTTGGATGGGGATAAACGTCTTAAAATAGTTGGCTGAATGGGGCCAAATGGATACAAGCCAGAGAAAGAGAGAAAAGGACAGAAATAACAAAAAGCAGGTCACCCCCCTTAAGGGATGGGTCAGGATTGGTGGCATCTCCTCCCACTAAAACATATGTAAGCTTATACAGTATGTTTTAGTGGTTCATAGGTTCAGATTACTGCCAAGAAACTGTTCCTTTTAGTGGTTCATAGGTTCAGATTACTGCCGAGAAACTGTTCCTTTTAGTGGTTCATAGGTTCAGATTACTGCCGAGAAACTGTTCCTGTTTACAGAAGGCTATGGTTGCTGTAGTTTATTTAAAAGGGTAGTGCTTTTTTTATGTATTTATTTATTAACTTATTTTTGAGTTTCCTCGGTAGACCTCCATCAAACTTAAACAAATGGCATCCCCTAGACCCCCGTTCAAGATACATTTCTACATTTTTCGGTCTACATTTTACGGTAGAAAAATGGTCCAGCCGAAGATCGGTTCCTCCTAATCGATTCCTGGATTCGAATCCACGGACTGCCACATGTGTTTGTAAATTTCATTAATCGATTTTAGGAGTATAGTTGGTTGTTGGAAGGAACATAATAATTACAGGCTCGCTATCGCTCGCCAAGAAAATATCGACACCTAAATGGCACGAAAGGTCTTAATATTGACAAAAGAAATGGGGCGATATTTCTAAAATCGCCAAACTAATGGAAGGAACGTCTTAAAATGCGTTCAAGTGTGTGTTGGTTGGAGTGTGAATTATATTATTTTCAGATTACGTATTATGTTCAGTAAGTGTGTGCTCAGAATATAAATATATCATGGCTAAGGCATCATGGTATGTATAGGAAATAGACATCTATAGGGTATACTGACTGTGGCTAATATGTTGCACCCATATTGCTTGCGCACTGTCCTTGGCCCACACCGGAATTTACTAGGATTAATTTAATACTCTCTGATTAATCCTGTTATCCTCCTTTGTGGCTTGAAGGCAGTGTGCTAGGCCGTATGGAGTCGAGACCTTCTTTGTGGTAATATTTATGTCAGGGAATATATATATATATATATATATATATATATATATATATATATATATATATATATATATATATATATATATATATATATATATATATATATATATATATATATATATATATTCTCTATGTTTATGAAGGAGACAGAAGGCAAGGCAAATGTAGCAAGTGTCCCATCCCCCCAAAAAAGGTTGAAGGAGAAATAGGGAGCCAAATTCAAGGTATGAGTCAAAATGTCTGGACACGCGGTGCTTGAAGCAGACGTATGAATCATTGGATGAGGGATAGATTTAGGGAGATATTTCCAGAGTGTAATTGCTAAGTAGAAGGAAGACTGGGAAAATCTGTTTACTTTTGCGTTAGGGAGTTGAAAAGAATGTGGATGGCAATGTGTTGAAAGGCGGGTGCCACCCACTCTCCGTAAGCGAGGAGGTATAGCGGCGCCTACACTGAGAGAGCTCTGAAGAACATTGATTATTGTAATAGGAGAGTGAGAGAAATGGATAATTGTGGCGTGTAGTGAGAAATTGTAGGGAAGAGGAGGGGAGTTGATGAGACGAAACGCTTTTGACTGTATCCTTTCGAGAAGTGTGGTATGGTTGGAACCTCCCCACACATACGAACAGTGCTCAATACATGGGCACGCAGTAACCCTGTACAGAGCAAAAAGCTGTGTAAGGGGTAAAGAACCTACAGAGACGGTTAGACACCTTCTGGGAAGCGGTTTTGCAAGTGGTAAAAGAGAGGGTCAGAGAAAAAAGAGACACCAAGAATAAATAGTATATAGTCAAATATCAGGTACCGGTACATACAATTGATCTGATGTACGGTCGCGCTAATAAGTCATGTCCCAGCTGTCATTACGTTTGGCTTGCTCTGTGCTGTATTAATGTCTGTCAGATGTTGACTAGGGTGGTTAAGTGTAGGACTATGGTTGTATATCTCACTCAAAAAGAAGAAATCATGGGTAAATATTTCTGATAGGCTACCAATTATTGATCAAAATATACTTGGTGCCGAGACATGACTTATTAGCGCGACTGTACTACTTACGTATAGAGGCGTGAGGAGTGAGAGAAGGATGGGGAGGATGTTGGTGTAAAGATTCCTCCATGCCTGGATGAGCTCCCTGATCCTCCCTTCCTCCTCCCTCACTCCTACCACCCTCACCCCCACCACCCTCGTTCCTCCCGGCACCACCTCCCTCCTCCACCACTGGGCTGCCACCCCTGCCTCACCCTGCCTCATCAGCTGCCTCACCTGTAATGTTGTTAGTATTATAGATAACCCTGCCTCACCTACAGTGTTGACGGATTATTATAGTTAAGGAGAGTTGGGCTGGTTTTTTGGTCTATTAATTCATATACCGGGTATTTATTTATTTGTTTGTTTCCTCGCTAGACCTCCCTCAAACTTACCCCCCTCCCCCCCTAGACCCCCCTCTCAAGATAAATTTGTAAATTTTTCGGTCGAAAAATGTCCAGCCGAAGGCTGGTTCCTCATATAATTTCAGGCTCGCTATCGCTCGCTAGGAATAAATCGACACCTAAATGGCACGAAAGATCTTAATATTGACAAAGAAATGGAGTGAAAGGTCTCAAAATCGCCAAACTAATGAAACGAACTACGAACGTCATAAAATCTGAAAACTAATGGGGCAAAACGTGAGAAAGAAGGGGGACCAAAAAACGACCCATCTCCCCTTACCCTAGCCTCACTGTGCCACCCCTGCTTCACCGTGCGTGTGTTGCCAGCCTCAATACGGTATTAAGGGGAGGTATTTAGTTTGTTCCCTAGACCTCCATCAAGCTTAAAGTTACACCCCCTTGAGTCCCTTTTAAGATAAATTTGTACATTTTTCGGTAGAAAAATGTTCCGGCCGAAGGCCGGTTCCTCTTAAATTACAGGCTCGCTATCGCTCGCCAGGATAAAATCGACACCTGAATTGCACGAAAGGTCTTAATATGGGGTGAAAGTTCTTAAAATCGCTAACCTAATGGGACAAACGTTTTATAATATCAAAAGCAATGGGGCTAAACATGAGGGAGAAAGGGGTCAAGAAAAAAAATCCCTCAAGTGGAGATCTCCCCTTAAGTAGTGCAATACTAGAAGTTAAACGAAAAAAAAAAAAAAAAAAAAAAAAAAAAGGGTAAATATACATGTGGTTGCATCCAAAACTGTACCCAACGAAATATTCAATATCCAAATGCTTATTGATTAATTATACCTCTAGTCAGTTCACGTTGAGACAATAATACCCGGTATATACAGTATATTTTTTTTCTTTTCGGTACTGAGCTGTAGCACTGCGTATTGAGACTGTCAATACACGTCACCTCTGTCATACCTGCCATCAGTCATAAAAACAACATTATTCCAAGCATTTTCAATGTATTAAGAGTTGCATAAAAGTAATCAACAGTAACCATAGCTCTCTACTTACTCAGCAACTGATATTGTGCTTCTTGTTTCTAATCGTTACTGAACCAGTAGCACACTTCTCAACATTGTACAGATATGTTCTGTCTTGGCATATCTTCCATTGATATGTCAATTCACCACTTGCGAGTTTCAGGCTATAAGGAAGTTAGTGCTGTAAACATAGATACTACACAGAAATGCAATAACAATTTAGGTTTCTGATGGTTAGAAAGCGTAGTGAATTTGATTGTATGTACGGTACTTATAGATGAACTACAACCCTATTCAAGCTAGTAATTCTGTCAACTATCGATGCCTATAGCTCCAACTTCCTTATAGCCTGAAGTAAGTACCGTAGCCAATTAGGTAACTGTGTCTAACCTTTTGATGGAAGCCATATAGCCCTTCTGGCGGCATACTGCTGGTTCGGTACACATGCATCAGGGAATCCGCAAACTCATGCAGGGAAACTACGTTGGCGGAACCTGATGGTGAGAGACAGTGTGTTATCATGCAAAGAAATAGTTACGTAAAGTACATTTTGTAACGACATTGATGTTGTTAAATTGGCATACAACATTTGTTTTATCCAAGCATGTCGATGGCATGTTCACTGTAGCCCACACTGTTCACTGAAGGTTATCAAATACAAATTATTGTTATTTCAGAATCCACAACTGAACGCAGTGCATATCCAATAATGTAATCATACTATTTGACTATTACGTGAATAGTAAGTGTTTTCAAATTATTTTGACTCATAGCGTGTGTACTGTGGTGGTCTCTGTCTGTGGTAGGTGGTAGGATAACAGACAGAGAACCTACCTATAATGTCTGTACTGTGGTGGTCTCTGTTTGTGGTCGGTGGTAGGATAACAGACAGAGAACCTACCTATAATGTCTGTGTTGTGATGATCTCTGTCTGTGGTCGGTGGTAGGATAACAGACAGAGAACCTACCTATAATGTCTGTGTTGTGGTGATCTCTGTCTGTGGTCGGTGGTAGGATAACAGACACAGAACCTACCTATAATGTCTGTACTGTGGTGGTCTTTGCCTGTGGTCGGTGGTAGGATAACAGACAGAGAACCTACCTATAATGTCTGTGTTGTGATGATCTCTGTCTGTGGTAGGTGGTAGTATAACAGACAGAGAACCTACCTATAATGTCTGTGTTGTGGTGATCTCTGTCTGTGGTCGGTGGTAGGATAACAGACAGAGAACCTACCTATAATGTCTGTGTTGTGGTGATCTCTGTCTGTGGTCGGTGGTAGGATAACAGACAGAGAACCTACCTATAATGTCTGTGTTGTGGTGATCTCTGTCTGTAGTAGATGGTAGGATAACAGACAGAGAACCTACCTATAATGTCTGTGTTGTGGTGATCTCTGTCTGTGGTCGGTGGTAGTATAACAGACAGAGAACCTACCTATAATGTCTGTGTTGTGGTGATCTCTGTCTGTAGTAGATGGTAGTATAACAGACAGAGAACCTACCTATAATGTCTGTACTGTGGTGATCTCTGTCTGTAGTAGATGGTAGTATAACAGACAGAGAACCTACCTATAATGTCTGTGTTGTGGTGATCTCTGTCTGTGGTCGGTGGTAGTATAACAGACAGAGAACCTACCTATAATGTCTGTGTTGTGGTGATCTCTGTCTGTAGTAGATGGTAGTATAACAGACAGAGAACCTACCTATAATGTCTGTACTGTGGTGATCTCTGTCTGTAGTAGATGGTAGTATAACAGACAGAGAACCTACCTATAATGTCTGTGTTGTGGTGATCTCTGTCTGTGGTCGGTGGTAGTATAACAGACAGAGAACCTACCTATAATGTCTGTACTGTGGTGATCTCTGTCTGTAGTAGATGGTAGTATAACAGACAGAGAACCTACCTATAATGTCTGTGTTGTGGTGATCTCTGTCTGTAGTAGATGGTAGTATAACAGACAGAGAACCTACCTATAATGTCTGTACTGTGGTGATCTCTGTCTGTAGTAGATGGTAGTATAACAGACAGAGAACCTACCTATAATGTCTGTACTGTGGTGATCTCTGTCTGTAGTAGATGGTAGTATAACAGACAGAGAACCTACCTATAATGTCTGTGTTGTGGTGATCTCTGTCTGTAGTAGATGGTAGTATAACAGACAGAGAACCTACCTATAATGTCTGTGTTGTGGTGATCTCTGTCTGTGGTCGGTGGTAGGATAACAGACAGAGAACCTACCTATAATGTCTGAGTTGTGGTGATCTCTGTCTGTAGTAGATGGTAGTATAACAGACAGAGAACCTACCTATAATGTCTGTGTTGTGGTGATCTCTGTCTGTAGTAGATGGTAGTATAACAGACAGAGAACCTACCTATAATGTCTGTGTTGTGGTGATCTCTGTCTGTAGTAGATGGTAGTATAACAGACAGAGAACGCCGTAATAGTCTCTTCACGGAGGGCGGACGGTGGAGTGGAAGGAAGGGGGACCTCCCACCGCTCGACTCACTGTCACGTCTGGTGGAAGCAAATACAGTTTTGATAAATAGATAGACAGACAGAGAGAGCGAGAGAGAGATTAATTGATTGATTGGTGTGTTGATTTATTGGTTGATTGATTGATTGATTGATTGATAGAGAGATAAATAGCTTGATTGATTGATAGATACAGATAGTTATCTAGATAGTTATTCCACTGCAGGCTAAGGCTTCTTCAATATGTTTCCACTCTAACTAGGCCTAGTCATATAATAGTGCCATCACAAGCCGATAAACTTCTACATTTCCATTTTGTTTGTACGCTACGGTACCTATTCCACAAATTCCATATCTAGGGTCCCACTCGAGCACTCCATCTCTGTTATCTAGGGTCCCACTCGAGCACTCCATCTCTGTTATCTAGGGTCCCACTCGAGCACTCCATCTCTGTTATCAGCTCTTCAAAAAATGTGGCCTGCTCATGACTATTTCCTCTGATTTATACTTAAGGGGAGATCCTTCACTTGTAAAAAATCAAAATTATTTATTATTTTTCTATTTTCCTCGCTAGACCTCCATCAAGCTTAAAATGAAGCCCCCTAGACCCCCTATCAAGATAAATTTGTACATTTTTCGGTAGAAAAATTTCCTGGCCGAAGGCCGATTCCTCTTAAATTACAGGCTCGCTATCGCTCGCCAGGAACAAATCGAGACCTAATTGACAGGAAAGGTCTGAAAATTGACAGAAATGGGGCGAAAGTTCATAAAATCGCCAAACTAATGGGTCTAAAGATGAGGGAGAAGGTGGTCTAGAAAAGCGACTTGTCAAGAATTTCCACTTTTTTTCTCCAAGTTATACCTAACATTATCGTCTCCATGCCTCTCTGAGCAATTCTAAATGTACTGTCTCATGCCTACCTTTTTCAGCAGGACCCTGAATCATAAGTTACTAGTACTTAACTGATTTCACTTCTCAATCACCACATTTGCACAATACAGCTCCTACATTTTCAACCTCTTCTAGCTCTTTGCTTTTCAACCTCTTCTAGCTCTTTACTTTTCAACCTCTTCTAGCTCTTTGATTTTCAACCTCTTCTAGCTCTTTACTTTTCAACCTCTTCTAGCTCTTTGCTTTTCAACCTCTTCAACCTCTTTACTTTTCAACCTCTTCTAGTTCTTTGCTTTTCAACCTCTTCTAGCTCTTTATTTTTCAACCTCTTCTAGCTCTTTACTTTTCAACCTCTTCTAGCTCTTTACTTTTCAACCTCTTCTGGCTCTTTACTTTTCAACCTCTTCTAGTTCTTTACTTTTCAACCTCTTCTAGCTCTTTACTTTTCAACCTCTTCTAGCTCTTTACTTTTCAACCTCTTCTAGCTCTTTACTTTTCAATCTCTTCTAGCTCTTTACTTATCAACCTCTTCTGGCTCTTTACTTTTCAACCTCTTCTGGCTCTTTACTTATCAACCTCTTCTAGCTCTTTACTTTTCAACCTCTTCTAGCTCTTTGCTTTTCAACCTCTTCTAGCTCTTTACTTTTCAACCTCTTCTGGCTCTTTACTTATCAACCTCTTCAACCTCTACTTTTCAACCTCTTCTAGCTCTTTACTTTTCAACCTCTTCTAGCTCTTGACTTTTCAACCTCTTCTAGCTCTTTACTTTTCAACCTCTTCTAGCTCTACTTTTCAACCTCTTCTGGCTCTTTACTTATCAACCTCTTCTAGCTCTTTACTTTTCAACCTCTTCTAGCTCTTTACTTATCAACCTCTTCTAGCTCTTTACTTTTCAACCTCTTCTAGCTCTACTTTTCAACCTCTTCTGGCTCTTTACTTATCAACCTCTTCTAGCTCTTTACTTTTCAACCTCTTCTAGCTCTACTTCTCAACCTCTTCTAGCTCTTTACTTTTCAACCTCTTCTAGCTCTACTTTTCAACCTCTTCTGGCTCTTTACTTATCAACCTCTTCTAGCTCTTTACTTTTCAACCTCTTCTAGCTCTTTACTTATCAACCTCTTCTAGCTCTTTACTTTTCAACCTCTTCTAGCTCTACTTTTCAACCTCTTCTGGCTCTTTACTTATCAACCTCTTCTAGCTCTTTACTTATCAACCTCTTCTGGCTCTTTACTTTTCAACCTCTTCTAGCTCTTTACTTTTCAACCTCTTCTAGCTCTTTACTTTTCAACCTCTTCTAGCTCTTTACTTTTCAACCTCTTCTAGCTCTACTTTTCAACCTCTTCTAGCTCTTTACTTTTCAACCTCTTCTATCTCTTTACTTTTCTGTTCAAGTTTACAGTTTTTATCGCGTTTCTCGATTACTTTGTCTGAATGTAAATAGTATAATGTGTTTTCTCAAACACCATCACCTGACATATCCTTACGGTGACATTTAACCCTTTGAGGATTATGACGCGCTTTAGCAGTTTATTTTGGCTATCATTAGACGATTGTAATAAGCTTAAGGAGGATTTGTGGGAGTCAGAGGCATAACTGAATTGTTTTGACCCCTTAGATCCCTAGAGGTCCTTTCTAAACTGCACAAAATCGTCTCATGATAGCCAAAGTATACTGTCAAAAATGCGTCTTAATCCTCAAGGGGTTAACTTCCTTATTTCACAGACCCTCTCAAAGTCTGTGACCACTCTGAAGATTTTAACTCCTTCACCAGCATTATTTCTGTATGTAATTTTCATCATATTATGGTTACCATTAGACTATTTTTTGTTTTAGTTTGTAATCTACCTATGGGATTCAAATTGGTAAATATGGTCTCAATAAACCCTCTTAGTAACATAGGTTCTTCTTAAACTGCATAAAATCATCTAATTTTAGCCAGAATCAAAAGTGAAATGCGTCATGATGCTGAAGGGGTTAAGGGGAGATTTCCACTTGAGGGATTTTTGTCTTGACTCCTTTCTCCCTCATGTTTAGCCCCATTGTTTTTCTAATTTTAAGACGTTTGCCCCATTATTTGACGATTTTAAGAACTTTCAACCCATTTCTGTCAATTTTAAGACCTTTCGTGCCATTTAGGTGTCGATTTTATCCTGGCGAGCGATAGTGAGTGTGTAATTTAAGAGGAACCGGCTTTCAGCCGGGACATTTTTCTACCGAAAAATGTACAAATTTATCTTGAAAGGGGCTCAAGGGGGTGTAATCTTAAGCTTGAAGGATATCTAGGGACCAAACTAAAAACCTCCCCTTAAACAGTACTGCCAACAGGAGACCATCACCTGTATTTAGGCATTGATAACCTCCTCTCTTCTCTGATCACCCCATGCATATATTATGCAACCATGGTGACATGACACATCCATGTCTCACTGCTACTTTGTCCTCAAAGTGGTGACCGTACAACTCAACCAGTAGGCCATTTCAACCAATAGCTCTCAACCAGTGCCAAATCAACCAATACTGTTAGGCTAGGTAGAGTTAGGTTAGTATCTCAACCAATACTGTTAGGTTAGGTTAGGTAGAGTTAGGTTAGTACCGGTACTAAAGATTGACACTACTTTGGCTGTCCCTGGTTGAGATCTACTGTTTGAGGTGTGACAGGTGTCTGGAAACCCCTCAAAGCTATTGCTTAGCTTATCACTCGCCTTCACATTAACGAATGCATTTATATTTAAAAAAAAAAAAATCCATATGCAAATTCCCTCCCACACCAGACACTATCAACACTATCTAACGCTGGTAGCCTATTATTGCGTATTTCAATTTAAAAAAAAAAAACTTTTGGTTAGGCTATCGCCCCTGGAAGCCTAATTCTGCGTATCTCAACATTTTTGTTTTCGGTTAGGCTATCACCCCTGATATCCTATTTCTGCGTATTTCAGCATATTTGTTTTCGGTTGAAGTGATTGAAGTGTTTTTAAAGTGAGTGAAGTGTTGTAAAGTGAGTGAATTGTTTTTTAAGTGAGTGAAGTGATCTGAAGAAAGTGACTGTCACCATGCCTCGCGCTTGTGCGAACTGCGCCGGTAGGTTTGGTGAGTCCATGTTTGCTACTATCGATCTTCAAGTCTGCCGGCTCTGCCAGCAACGAGAGAATTTTACAGTGAAATTAGATGAAGCCTACAACAAGATCAACGTCCTCACCATGAAGCTGGAATCACTCCAAGAGTTTGTAACACTCAACGTTGGAGTGCCACAAACTTCAATTGTCACCGCAACTCCAGCAGCCACCAACGCCCCAACGTCAACTGCCAACAATTCAACGCCTACAGTAGCCATTTCAGCTGATGTTTCCGATACTCAAGATACAAATAGCGACTCTCTTCCCCCTCAAGACAACTTCCGTGTCGTGAGGAATACGTTTGCCCCAAGACCAGGACATACCGATTACCGAGTGTCAAAACCGTTTCCAGATATTCGCAGACTCAGATGACGAAGAGGAAATAGAAGAAGTCCGGCTCGTGGGAGACTCGATGATACGTGGTCAGCTCACAGAGTTTTGCGCCAGGGCACCTAAGACCAGGAAGCGTTTTTGTATCCCTGGTGGTGGTGTGGATGACGTAGTTGCAGCAGTTGACGAAGTATCAAAGCTGGCCCCTGCAAATACAATGTACGTCATCCACGTTGGATCCAACGATATACAGCGAACCCGGTCGGAAGATTTGCTTTTAAAGTACCAGCAGCTGATCAAGTCGTTTAAGGAGAAGTCATCAAGGATCATCGTCTCAGGAATCGTCCCCCGGCTCGGTGTAGAGAGCCGATTTTACAACATAGCCACCAGCACAAATCGTTGTCTAGCAAACCTCTGCAGGAAGGAGAACGTGGGATTCGTCGACACCTGGGACAATTTCTACTACGATGACTATTTGTTTTCGGATGATGGAGTTCATCTGAACCAGGTGGGAGCAGCGCGTTTTGGGCGTCTTCTCAACGATGCGGTGAAGGATTTTCGGAGAAGAAATCGACTCAGCACAGGACAACCAGGAAGGAGGACCGAAGACAGCGAGGACGGCAATCTACAAAGGAATTAAATACTAATCCGTCAAGAACCGCGAATTTGGATAAAGCTCCACCAACACGACCCAAATTCAAAACCGTCAGGGATAACGACCGAGGACCGAGGACAGCCATGAATGTAAATGTAGATCCGACCAGAACCAAAAATTCGATGAAAGAACGATCTGCGAGTTCTAAAACCGCAACTTTAAAGGTTTTCTATGCAAACGCTCGTAGCATACGCAATAAATTTTCAGATTTAGAGGAACTAGTGTTTACAGAAAATTATGATGTGATTGGCATAACAGAATCTTGGCTCAATACACAAGATAGAGACTTTTTAGCAGAGTATTCACTTCCCGGTTATGTAATGTTTGAGAACAGCCGAATAAATAAAAATGGAGGTGGCGTTTTATTTTATATCAAAGAAAGTCTTAACCCGACCCTCGTGTCAAAACCTCAAATTGTGAACGTCGACACATCTTTTGTGCTAATAAAGAATAATAAAGGTACAAAAATAATACTTGCGTTAATATACAGACCTCCAGCTCAATCAGTGCAAACTGACCGAGAAATTTACGAACAAATTGCAGATGTAAGTAACTCACAAGATACCGTAATTTTTGGCGACTTTAATTTACCTGTGACCAAGTGGGGCGATACTCTTACTTCACACTCCGGACATGACTTGTATACGAACTTGCAAGAGAGTTCGCTTTATCAATTTGTTCGAATGCCGACCCGTGGTAATAACGTTCTTGACATTGTACTTGCAACAAAAGAAGAATTGATAGAGAATTTGAATGTTGGTGATGAATTCAGTAACAGCGACCATCGTACGATAACTTTCACTTTAAAGTTTACTAGTAACGAACCAAATAGTAGCATCGAAAAAGTCCCTAATTTCAAGAAAGCAAACTTCCATAAACTTAGAGCTATGTTTAAAGAAACTGACTGGAGCTTTTTAATTAACAATAACGACATAAATACATCTTGGAAGTTATTCGAAACCACTTACCTAAAAGCAGTGCAAGACTGCATACCATCGAAAATACGGCGTCCAGGCCATAATAATAAGCCCAAATGGTGGAATAAAGATATTTCAAACTGCCTGCTTGCTAAAAAATGTGCTAATGATAGATTAAAATCCTCACAAAATGACGAAGAACGGGTGAAATTTGTAGAGCTAAGACGCAAAGCCAAAAAGTTAATTAAGCAAAGTAAAAAGACCTTAGAGTTACATATTGCGAATCAAAGTAAAACAAACCCGAAAGAATTCTATAGTTATATCAGAAAGAAAAAAGTAGTTACTTCAACTGTTGGACCGTTAGTCGATGAAAAGGAGAATACACCAAAGACGAAGTACAAATGAGTAATGCCCTCATACCTTCTTTGCATCAGTTTTTACAACAGAAGACCTCAGTGATATCCCTACACCATCGCCGATTCAGATTGATAATTCAGATGTTCTAAGCAATATCACCGTTACAGAGAGAGAAGTATTGAATTGTTTAGATAAACTCAAGGTAAATAAAACGCCAGGACCTGATACAATCTCGCCTAGAGTTCTAAAGGAAGCTAAGAATGAGCTCTCCAAACCACTGACATTACTATTCAATAAATCCTTGCAGTCTGGAACTATGCCTGATCAGTGGAAGCTAGCCAACGTAACACCGATATTCAAAAAAGGCAGCAAATCCCTACCCAGTAACTATCGTCCAATTAGCTTAACCTCAGTTGTATGTAAAATGCTAGAAACGGTCATACGAGACAGACTCGTAAATCACTTGGAGGAAAATAACATACTTAAAGATACTCAACACGGCTTTCGTAAAAAACGTTCCTGTTTAACAAACCTCTTAGACTTCTTCCACGATATCCTCAACCTCTACGATGAGAGTAAAGCTGTAGATATTATATACCTTGATTTTCAAAAGGCCTTTGACAAAGTTCCCCACAAACGTTTACTGCTAAAACTAAAAGCGCATGGAATACAAGACGGTGTGTTGAAATGGATAGAAAATTGGCTCAGCAACAGAAAGCAAAGGGTAGTCATAAACGGTAAGGCATCTAAATGGACCAATGTAAGTAGCGGGGTACCCCAGGGATCGGTACTAGGACCAATTCTCTTTCTAATTTACATCAACGACATAGATGAGGGTCTCACCTGCACAATCTCAAAATTTGCTGACGATACAAAAATTGCAAATAGCGTACTCTCAAAAGAACAAGTTGACGATATGCAACACAATCTAGATAAATTGTCATGTTGGGCCCAAATTTGGCAAATGAGTTTCAATGCGGATAAATGTAAAGTACTACATGTCGGATACCTAAATGAGAAAGCAAACTATTCGATGAATGGCACTCCGCTTAAGAATGTAAACAGAGAAACTGATCTGGGAGTAACAATATCGAGTAACCTAAAACCGAGTCAACAATGTTCAGAAGTTGTTAAGAAGGCAAACAAAATAATTGGCTTTATAGGCAGGTCATTTGAGCATAAATCCAAAGAAGTTATCCTAACCCTTTACAATTCCTTAGTCCGCCCTCTTCTGGAATACTGCGTTCAATCCTGGTGCCCTTATTACCAAAAAGATATAAACAAGCTAGAACGAGTTCAACGTAGAGTTACCAAAATGATACCTAGCCTAAAGAACAAACCATACGAAGAGCGTCTTAGAGAATTAAATCTATTTCCTTTAACCCAGCGCAGATTAAGAGGCGACTTAATTCAAGTGTTCAAAATCATCAAAGGCATCGACAATATGAACTGTAGTAAGTACTTCACTATCGACCAATCTAATTACACGCGGGGAAACGGTTGCAAAATTATTGGTAAATCTTTTAACTCGCACGAATCTAAGAATTTCTTCTTCAATCGAGTTGTCAACTTGTGGAATGGGCTTCCCCGAGACGTTATAGACTGCAGCACCGTTGATTCATTTAAATTCCGCCTAGACAAATATCTCGCATCAAACCCGCGACTGACTGCGTTTGTAAATGAATAACTTTATCCTCCCCTCAGTTACTAACCCATCTGTCCCCTACTAACTTCCTAGTCCTGCCACGTTAGTGGCAGGGCAGTAGTTCCCTTTCCAATGTTCCCTTACCCACTCTAAACCACTGTTTGGACACTTGATCCTCAGTGTTTTGGAGGACAAGCAACCTAGAAGGGTCACTAGATCTGTTGTTGCTTGATTTCCTTTGTACTCCTTTGTACTCCTCCTAGAGATCCACCCAATCCACTTTATCACAGGCATTTCTCTGTATCCATTAATGCATAGAGTTTTTTGTTCTTAGCTACCAGCAGTATCATTGAAAATATCTCATCAATACCCTGTCTTTTCTGAAACCTCTGTGTTCTTCACTTATTTTATCATCAGTTGATTTTTCTAATCTGTCTGTTGCTAAACTTGCATCCACCTTTCCAGGTATACTATTTGCTCGTAGTCTCTTATGCATTATATATCAATTAAAATTGCTGAATAATAACAGTATAGTTTGCTCAAAATAATAACTGTTTTCCTTAATCTAACAAAATAACCCATGACCTACCCAGAAGATGATGTTGACCTGAAGAATGACCTGGACTTCTTTATCCTCTTTTCCTGTTTGGACCTCCCATGATCTGACCTCTCATCCGTGAAGCTCCCAAACTCCTCCTCCTTGGCCATAAACACTTCGTCAACGTCATCGTAATAGGTCAGGTCGTGCCCCGAGCCCGGTGATAGCGAGAAGAAAACAGTGGAAGAGGACTTCTTAGAGTCCACTGATGACTTAGGCGGTGACGATGATGATTTAGAAGAGCGTTTGGCTAATTTAGAAGGGTAGGAGGAGGATTTAGGTACCTTTAATGATTTTGAAGGCTGGGGGTTCGGCTTTGAAGGTTGTAGTGATAACCTGTGAAGGCTTGTTGTAGAGGATTGTGAGGTTGAGAGAAAGGAGGTGTGTGAGGTCAGCTGTTCCCCCTCCTCATCGCTGGTGGGGATGGAATTGGGGGGTGGTCGTAGACAGGTCATGGTGGGGTTGTCGTAATATTAGTCAGCTTGCAATATAAGCTGTGGGTTTACGATGTTGTTAGCTATGATATATATTATGTCAATGTGCATGAAGGAAACAAAAGGCAAAGCTGCCTGTAACAAGTGGCCCCTCTTCCCAAGGTTGAAAGAGTGATAGACAGCCAAAATTAAGGTATAAGTACCGGTAACACCCCGTTCTTTAACATTAATATCAAATACAAACCCCAATGTACTTGAATAAACTAATAGAAGTAATTTAGATGTGTTGGAAAGAAGTATGGTGTGCTTGTTAAATGTAGGGAAGTGAATAGGAGCAGGAGGTGAGTGTGATAGTTATATTTGCCTATGTCGTAATAGGAGCAGGAGGTGAGTGTGATAGTTATATTTGCCTATGTCATAATAGGAGCAGGAGGTGAGTGTGATAGTTATATTTGCCTATGTCGTAATAGGAGCAGGAGGTGAGTGTGATAGTTATATTTGCCTATGTCGTAATAGGAGCAGGAGGTGAGTGTGATAGTTATATTTGCCTATGTCGTAATAGGAGCAGGAGGTGAGTGTGATAGTTATATTTGCCTATGTCGTAATAGGAGCAGGAGGTGAGTGTGATAGTTATATTTGCCTATGTCGTAATAGGAGCAGGAGGTGAGTGTGATAGTTATATTTGCCTATGTCGTAATAGGAGCAGGAGGTGAGTGTGATAGTTATATTTGCCTATGTCGTAATAGGAGCAGGAGGTGAGTGTGATAGTTATATTTGCCTATGTCGTAATAGGAGCAGGAGGTGAGTGTGATAGTTATATTTGCCTGTGTCGTAATAGGAGCAGGAGGTGAGTGTGATAGTTATATTTGCCTATGTCGTAATAGGAGCAGGAGGTGAGTGTGATAGTTATATTTGCCTATGTCGTAATTATCCTAGTTTATTTGTTGTATGGCATATTAATTGTTACAGCCATCGAATTATTATAACCCGTTCAGTACCAGGTCCGACCTTTTCTTTTTATACTGGCTTCTAATAGACGATTTTATTCAGATTAAGAAGGGCCTTCAGCAATTAACACTCTTCGAACTAATTAACCCTTTTTACTACCACAGATCCTTCTTAAGTTGCACAAAATCTTCTAAATATAGCTAGAATAAAATTAAAAAGGCGTCGCCGGTACATAATGGGTTACTTGTAAATAGAAGTGAATAGCAGCACTTGTGATTGTGACTATTGTAACTGCGGTTGTAGGGGTAGTGGTGGTGGTAACTTTTTATAGTAGATGTGAATATAGATATAAAGATATTGTGGTGGTTGTGGTAGTGAATAGATCTGCGTTAGGACTGAAGGAATGACGGTGGTTGTTGTGGTGGAGATAGAGGAAACTTAAGGAATGATGGTAGTTGTGGTGGTGATATCTTTGAGGAAACTGAAGAAATTACGGTAGTGGTGGAGGTAACGAAGATAAGAATGATAACGAGTGATAAAATAGTGATAAGAAACATAACATTATCACAGGTGCCGGTTATGTATGTTTGCTCGAGTTACCTCATCTCACACATTTGTTCATTCACATCAGGCCAGGTGAAGGTATTGAGAGATAAGGCTTTACAACGGCACCTCGTATCTACATTCTACTTTTCCTATTTTTCTGAAGAGTGTAGAGAGGGGAGAAGGGGTGTTGGAGAGAGAGGAAGCTGTTGGAGTGGCTTTGTTATGTGTGTTACTAGTCTGTATTATCTTTTGTACTGACCAAGGGACTGGAGTTCTCGAAAAGGGTCTCCAGAGTCCAGTCCTGACTCTATTCTTGACTTACAGTGTGCTGGCTTAATAATCCAGGAGGTTGAAGTCCTATTTTACCTTTGTACTGATATTATTTTGAACTGCTCTCATCCTCTCATCGATATATCCCGTTTACTCAGCCACCAAATGTTTAATATCCTATTGTTTACCTAAATAGTGTGTATATATAGTATATTTATCCGAATAATTTCAGTTATATAATACATATTGACGTAATCCAGACATCTTCAACTATTTGTTTTCGGCTTTGGACAAAAATAATTAATATAGCCTAATGATTAGATAATCGTGTCCATCCATCTCTGACACGGGATATGAAACTTGGCATAGGTATTCAGGGGGAGGACCAGGAAGGATTTTTGTTTTAAATATTGGAGGAATGTGTTATCCGTATAGTTTAGTATCATAGTGCTGCCCTTCTCTTTAACCTGCACAGGGTGCTGGTACCTCTGGCATTAATGAGACAAAAATAATATTTAAGACCTCATCAGACAAATTTCTCAACTACCCTTTGCTGGTCATTACACATAGCCTTCATTATTTCCTTTGCCTAAGTTTATGTAACTGCAATTAATTACAGATATATTTTGTGAAATAGGTCCTATAGCCTATATTGGCTGTAAAATAGATTAATTACGATTATCGTATATGTACATTTGTAAGTTAAAATTCACAAAGCCAATGGAAAATATCGCCATTAATTAGCTTAGTTTGTTTTAGTTGTTGATAAGGCTAAGACATTTTAGCCAATAAATATAGAATAAGCTACTTGGGATCAAACAGTTAACGGAAAGAGCATGAAAGTGGAACATGAAGGTCTGGGTTGGGCAGGATGGGAGGGGAGGGGTGTGGTGTGGAAGGGAGGGGTCTGGGTTGGGCAGGAGGGGAGGGGAGGGGTGTGGTGTGGAGGGGAGGGAAGGGGAGGGGTCTGGGTTGGGCAGGATGGGAGGGGAGGGGAAGGGTCTGGGTTGGGCAGGATGGGAGGGGAGGGGTGTGGTGTGGAAGGGAGGGGAGGGGGCTGCGAATCTGTTCAGGTGGCTTTATTGAACGAAGCCCCAGGGAGGTGTTGGTGGTGTGTGTGTGGCAGTGTGTGGCGTGGCGGTGATGGTGAATGGTGGGGTAATGTTGCTATTGTGAGTGGTTTGTTTAGCGCTCAGTATGGAAGAGATGAGTGGTGTGGTGATATGTGGTGTAATGGTGAATGATGTTGTGAATAGTGGTGTTGGTATACTATAAGTGGTGTAATGGGGAATGTTGTTGTTGTTGTTGTTGTTGTTGTTGTTGTTGTTGTTGTTGTTGTTCCCCGGACTGTCTGGCCGAATAGTCCCACTCCAGATGCTCTCACCTTGGCTCCTTCGGGGGCCCGAGAGTCTGGTGAATGATATTATGAATAGTGGTGTTGGTATAAGTGGGGTAATGGTGAAATATACAATAAATAGTGGTGTGGTGATCAGTGATATAATATATAGTGGTGAGGTGATGAGTGATGTAATGTATGTATGTATGTATGTATGTACACCATAGCTGGGTGGCCGACTCGAGACAGAGCCCTAGCAGAAACAACATTTAAACTTCCAATTCTTAGGGTCCGGGACCACTTTCGCGTTCCCTCGTCTCTTACTCTGTCTCGTCGAGTAGGTGAATTTTACAATGGCAGGAGGATTTCTAGCCATCCGCCCACGAAGTAGGAAAAGTAGTACTGGAAAAGAGACACTGATTAGTAGTACAAAGGAGTACAAAGGAAATCAAGCAACAACAGATCTAGTGACCCTTCTAGGTTGCTTGTCCTCCAAAACACTGAGGATCAAGTGTCCAAACAGTGGTTTAGAGTGGGTAAGGGAACATTGGAAAGCGAATTACTGCCCTGGAACTAATGTCCGTGGCAGGATTAGGAAGTTAGTAGGGGACAGATGGGTTAGTAACTGAGGGGGGGATAAAATAAAGTTATTCATTTACAAACGCAGTCAGTCGCGGGTTTGATGCGAGATATTTGTCTAGGCGGAGTTTAAATGAATCAACGGTGATGCAGTCTATAACGTTTCGGGGAAGCCCATTCCACAAGTTGACAACTCGATTGAAGAAGAAATTCTTAGATTCGTGTGAGTTAAAAGATTTACCAATAATTTTGCAACCGTTTCCCCGCGTGTAATTAGCTTGGTCGATAGTGAAGTACTTACTACAGTTCATATTGTCGATGCCTTTGATGATTTTGAACACTTGAATTAAGTCACCTCTTAATCTGCGCTGGGTTAAAGGAAATAGATTTAATTCTCTAAGACGCTCTTCGTATGGTTTGTTCTTTAGGCTAGGTATCATTTTAGTAACTCTACGTTGAACTCGTTCTAGCTTGTTTATATCTTTTTGGTAATAAGGGCACCAGGATTGAACGCAGTATTCCAGAAGAGGGCGGACTAAGGAATTGTAAAGGGTTAGGATAACTTCTTTGGATTTATGCTCAAATGACCTGCCTATAAAGCCAATTATTTTGTTTGCCTTCTTAACAACTTCTGAACATTGTTGACTCGGTTTTAGGTTACTCGATATTGTTACTCCCAGATCGGTTTCTCTGTTTACATTCTTAAGCTGAGTGCCATTCATCGAATAGTTTGCTTTCTCATTTAGGTATCCAATATGTAGTACTTTTCATTTATCCGCATTGAAACTCATTTGCCAAATTTGGGCCCAACATGACAATTTATCTAGATTGTGTTGCATTACGTCAACTTGTTCTTTTGAGAGTACGCTATTTGCAATTTTTGTATCGTCAGCAAATTTTGAGATTGTACAGGTGAGACCCTCATCTATGTCGTTGATGTAAATTAGAAAGATAATTGGTCCTAGTACCGATCCCTGGGGTACCCCGCTACTTACATTGCTCCATTTAGATGCGGGGATCAGTGAAGTCAAGATGAATGGTACGGTTGGCCACATATGTCGTGTTTCCGCTGTCATTACGTTTTGCTCGCTGTGTGCTGTTTTAATGTCTGTCAGATGTTGAATAGGGTGTGTAAAGAACGATAATTTTATGCTAAAATAGTGCTGATACTAACTATTGATCGAAATATACTTGGTGCCGCGACATCACTTATTTGGCCGACTGTTCAATAATCCACCTTTCTTTTCCATAAACTTCTTCCCTCTCCTTCGTACCTTTGCTATTTATCTCTCCTTTGCCTCTTCCTTTCTCCGTGTATGCATTCTCTCTCTCTCTCTCTCTCTCTCTCTCTCTCTCTCTCTCTATATATATATATATATATATATATATATATATATATATATATATTATATATATATATATTCTGTTCTTCCCTTCACTAGAATATTCAGTATATTCAATCCGCCTGATCCCGCAATACATATTAGAGAGAGAGAGAGAGAGAGAGAGAGAGAGAGAGAGAGAGAGAGAGAAAGAGAAAGAAAGAAAGAAAGAGAATACCACCACTCAATCAGTCAGTCAATTAGTGTGGTCTTCATCCCTTGCCATTAATTACTTTCGTCGCCCCTTTCATATTTCCCCTAGTTACCCCTTATTTGTCTCCCACCTCGTTTTCTTTCTTACTTTTATTGCTTTATTATTGGTTTTGTTCTGTAATTGGAAACAAGTTGAACGATTTATGTATGCCTTTATTTATTTCGTGTTGTTGTTTTATTTTATAGAACAGGTTGAACGATGTATATGTATCTTAATTTGTTTCGTGTTGTGTCTCCCTTTTAATTCTATATATATATATATATTGTTCTGTTTTTCTGTATTAGGTAATATTTTGAGCGATATATTTTCTTTATTTGTTTCGTTTTGTTTTTATATATTAGGAACAATTTGTTTATATACAATATTTGTTTCATATGGTTTTTCTATTATAGGGAACAAGTTGAACGATTGATTTATATCGATTTGTTTCGTTTGGTTTTTGTATTGAAGTTTCCTTTTTTTTCGAGTATTGATGGTGGTGGTGGTGGTTGTAGAATTGATTGTGGTTGTTGCGATCATGGTTGTTGTGATTGGGTACGTACTGTAGCCCATGTAATTATTATGTGCTTTCCACCAACCAACTTCACATCTAAACTCAATTAATGAAATCAATAAATACGCGTGGCACTCCCAGGACTCGAACCTAGGATACTCACATCGAAATTCCGCGCACTATGCATTACGCTATCAAGACAGTAATTTTCAGAAATCCTACGAAGCCGACTTTCTCCATACAATGCTGGCTCGTTATCGCTCGCCAGGAAGAAATCGACACCTGGATGGGGATAAACGTCTTAAAACAGTAAGCTGAATGGGGCCGAATGAATACAAGCCAGATAGCCTAAAGAGAGAAAAGGAGAGAAAGTTAAAAAAAAAGCCGGTGACCCACCTTAAACAACAAAACAACAGCTCACAAACTACTTTATTTTTCTATGCGAATGAGTGAAACAAAAGCTGTGATGAGTGCCTCCCCAGAGTAATCACGCTAATATTTATAACATTTTGGGAAGGGTCAGCCAGGGAAACAGGTGTGGAAATTGAGAGCCCATTTGCTCCAGCCCTTTTTGAGGTTGCAGAGGTTAGGATTCACGATTTCCGGACGACTATATTGGAACAGGGTGTACTCTGTTTAATAATAATAATAATAATAATAATAATAAACCTTGCCCACCACCACCCTTCACCTGTTGGAACCATTAACCCCTTCTGTACCGGTGATGTACTTTTCATTACATTCTGGCAACTATTAATCGATTTTGTTGAGCTTAAGAAGGACGTCTAACCATTAAAAGGCTACATACTATCTCAATTAAGCCTTTTAGCTACCATATATAATTCATAAGATTCATAAAATCGTCTAAATGTAGCTGACATAAAATATAAAAGACGTCGCCGGTACAGAAGGGGTTAAGGGGGTAGTGCTTGTATTTTGGTCTATATTTTATTTATTTCTGAGTTTCCTCGCTAGACCTCTATCGAGTTAAGAAAAAAACCTAGACCCCCCTTTCAAGATAAATGTGTACATTTTTCGGTGGCCGGTTCCTTCTAAAATTACAGGTTCGCTATCGCTCACCAGGAAAAAATAGACACCTAAATTCCACGAAAGATCTTAATAGTGACAAAGAAATGAGGCAAAAGGTTTCAAAATCGCCAAACTAACGGAAGGAACGTCTTAAACATTCAACACTTGTATGCTAAACATAAGGGAGAAGGGGGTCCTGAATAAGCAACTACCTCACCCTTAAGAATTAGTTCAATATAGATGAGGTTGAGGGAGGGGGGGGGGGGGGGGGGGGGCGGATGAGTCGCTATATATAGATGCCATGGGTTTTTGGGGGCTTGGGACTCCCATTACCCAGAAGTCAGAACAACCTTATACCTTTTAAGGGGGGATGGTTCACTTTTTGGGCGATTTTTGCGTGTATTCGTTATTTTTCTAGTTTCCTCCCTAGACCTCCATCAAATTTAAAAAAACATCCATTAGATCCCCCTTCTAGATTAATTTGTACATTTTTCGGTAGAAAATTTTCCCGGCCGAAGGCCGGTTCTTCCAACATTACAGGCTCACTATCGTTCGCCAGGGAAGAAATCGACACCTAAATAGCACAAAAGGTCTAAATATTGACGAAGAAATGGGGCGAAAGATCTTAAAATCGACTAACTAATGGGGCAAACATCTTAACATCTGAAAACTAATGGGGCTAAACCTGAGGGAGAAAGTTGTCCAGAAAACCGGTCCATCCTCCCTTAACACGATAATTAGGTACACGTGACATTTGATGGTTGTCAAAATCCCCTAGTATTAACCATAGCTGTGATGATAGAAGCTCAGTGTTTTGTATAATTGTGTGTGTGTGTGTGTGTGTGTGTGTGTGTGTATGTATGTGTGTGTGTGTGTGTGTTTTAATGATGTTAAGTAAGAGGTGATAGGTGTATTTATTTTATAATTTGTGTATATTTTTATTATTTTATTAGTTTCCTCCCTTGACCTCTATCAAGCATAAAAAAAACATCTATTAGCTCCCCCTTCTATATTAATTTGTACATTTTTCGGTAGAAAAATTTCCCGGCCGAAGGCCGATTCTTCCAAAATTATAGGTTCACTATCGTTCACCAGGAAATAAATCGAAACCTAAATAACACGAAAGGTCTTAATATTGACAATGTAATGGGGCGAAAGGTCTTAAAATCAACGAACTAATGAGCAACACGTCATAAAATCTGAAGACTAATAGGGGTAAACACGAGGGAGAAAGGGGACCAGAAAAACGACCCATCTCTCCCCTTAATGGACGTGGCACTACACTTTTGGTTGTGGGTGAATAAGTGTAGTAACGTTGAGGGATGGTAGGGAAGAGGGGTGAAAGTGGAGGTGTATTGTGATGGTGAGGGATTGATGGAGGAAGGTCGTATAGCAGACGGGAGAGTGATGGAGGGGAGGATGGTCGGAGTTTGATCAATGTTAAACCAATTCAGTACCGTACCAAACCAAACTTATACACACTGAGAGGAAGGGCTGAAGAGTTTAACTTAGATATTCAAAACAGATACTCGAAGTTGGCAGACTTAGAGGAAACTGTAGAAGAAATGAATTCAAACACTACCTGAACATAACAGGAACATCTGTTAAGCCGGTATCACACGAGAGCTTTTATAGTCAACATTTGATAATCAAAAAGGTTCTGGCAACATATCGGGAATATTTGTCACTGGTATTGGAAACTAGATTGTTGCTAGATGAATTGAGGGGACCGAAATATTCTAAATGTTGATCACATAAGCTGCCAGACCAGTGTTGAGGGTAATTGTTGAGTGAAAAAGTGTTCGTGTGATACCGGCTTAAGTGTAGCAGGAAAAGCAAGCAAGAGCACTTGCATTAAGCTTTCAAAATACACGAATGATCTTCTGAAGAAGAGAAGGAATATGACAATTATAACAGCCAGAGACAAGATTGCAGCAGTGAAACGAACTTAGACCACCAACAAGAAAAAAACACTTAAGATATCCAAACATTTAATATAACCAAAATTGAAACGACTTTAAGAAATGGTGGAAGTATGAAAGCAACTGGGAGAAGGCTTGGTACAGGGAAAAGTCAAAAGTCAAATGGTCAGCCCAAGAAACTCATATGGTGTAGAAACTAAAAACAGAGATGAAATATTCAATATATCTGAAGAATTTTATACTAAGCTATACAGCAGTGAACTTTACTGCCCATTTGACTGGTCAAGAAGAGCTAGAGCAAATGGGCAGAAATATTCCACACCTATTCCCTGGCTGACTCTTTCCAAATGGTAGAACTATTAGCTCGATTATTATAGTCTTTTATTAGTGTATTAGAGGTTAGTGTTCAAGATTGTTAGCCTAATTATAATGAATAGACTATAGAACACCTCCTTATGATATAAACAAACCCCGAGAACTGGCGAACGAATGTCAATAGTCCGAGTCTCAATCAGTTTATCAAAATGCTTCGTTCGTGTATCATATTTGTTCCTCCAATTAATGCACAGCTCTTCTTGACCCCGACTGTACCCGAACAATCCTTCTCTCTCACACAGCAACAAATCTCGTGATCCAGTGAGACTTATGTGTAACTTTTCTCGCTAAGCCAAGGAAGATGAAAAAGAATAACTGTTGCAGAAACTCTCTCTCACTCACTCTCACTCTCACTCTCACTCACTACTCTCTCTCACTCACTCACACTCTTTCTTTCTCTCTCTCTCTCACTCTCACTCTCACACACACTCACTCTCTCTCTCATCCTAGCCTCACAAAATATTAGGGTGATGGGTATTTCTGGCCCATTGGTTCTGAGAGAGAGAGAGAGAGAGAAGGGGGGGGGGGGGGAGGAGGTTATCTCTTGAGCCAGGGACACAACCAACACAGAAACACAACAGGAACAGGACAAGAACAGCATCACAGAAAATATAGGGCAGGGCCTCGATCTTCTTTATACTTATTACATGTCAGGTCAGGTCAGGTGAAGGTGAAGGTATTGAGGGATAAGCCTTTACAACGGCACCTCGTATCAACTTGCCGAATAATGTTGAGAGGAGAGAAGGGGTATTACCTATTGAGAGATAAGCATTTACAACGTCACTTCGTATCTACTTTTCGAGGAGTGTTAAGAGCAGAGAAGGGGTATTAACTATTGAGTGATAAGCCTCTACAACGGCACCTCGTATCTACTTTTCGAAGAGTGTTGAGAGGAGAGAAGGGGTATTACCTATTGAGTGATTTAGCCTTAACAACGGCACCTCGTATCTACTTTCGAAGAGTATTGAGAGGGGAGGAGGGGTGTTGGAGAGAGAGGAAGCTGTTGGAGTGGCTTTGTACATCATATCTCCCGATGGTCGTATCTGTACAGCCGTTATACTCCAATACTAACGACACTCAAAAAGCATCATATCTGAGCAATTTACCCGCCAACAGTCATTATTTACCCTTAGAAGATCCGATGACGCAGTTATTTCCTGTTTTCTGGCTATTATTACACGATTTAATTCAGATTTGGAAGGGTATATGGAAGTCAGAAGGTTGATTGAGATAGTCTTTACCCTCATGATTCCCACAGATCCTTCCTAAGCTGTATAAAAGTGTCTAATAATAGCCAGAATATACTGTAAAAAATGCGTCATAATCTTCAAAGGGTAAATCATTTTTAATTATTTTCTCGCTACATTTAGACGATTTTGTGCAGTTTAACCCATTGGCTGCGGGTGATGTTCCGGAATGTCCTGGCAATTTACAGCAATTTCCAGGCTTTAAAAGCCTGTAAAAGCTGTAGAAATCGAGTGTCAGTGGGCGGGAGCGTGAGGGACCCACCTCCGACCCTCAGAGCAGCGAGCTGCTCACTGAGGGAGACTGTGTCTCGCGCGGGTGTCTCACAACAGTTGCCGAGCGAGCGAGAGCTAATAATTAGTGGTTTTCCCGCAGGTCTATGGCAATGCTGCGGGTGAACCCCGCCACCTACAAAGCTCGTTCTGGTCTCATTTTGAAGCTATTTTCGCTTAGTTTTCGGCAGATTACAGTTAATTTAATGCAGATGCTTGATTGATCATTCAGGATTGCCTGAATATGCCCTAAATAGCCCAAATATGCCCGCAGCGTAAGTGTTAAGAAGGATCTATTGTAGCAAAAATGGTTGAGTGAGATAGTTCGAAGCCTATTAATTGCTGGAGGTCCTTTTCAAACTATATAAAATCGTCTATTTCTATTAGTAGCCATAATAAAGCTAAAAGGATGGCACTGGTACTGACCAGGTTAAGGAAATACAATTCACTTGACTTTTTTTTTTTTTTTTTTTCGGGACCACCTTCTCCCTCATGTTTAGCCCCATTCGATTTGAGATTTTAAGACCCTCGCCCTATTAGTTTGGCGATTTGAAGAACTTACGCCCCATTTCTGTCAATTGTATTACCTTTCGTGTCATTTAGGTGTCGATTATTTCTTGGAGAGCGAAAGCGAGAAAGAATCGGCCTTCGGCTGGGTTATTTTCTACCGAAAAATGTACACATTTATCTCGAAGGGATGTCTTGGGGGTATTTATGTTAAGCTTGATGGAGGTCCAGGGAACAAAATAATATCCTTCCCTTAACTTTACTTGCCAATAACTTTACTTGCTAATAACTTTACTTGTCAATAACTTTACTTGCCAATAACTTTACTTGTCAATAACTTTACTTGCCAATAACTTTACTTGTCAATAACTTTACTTTATTATTGTGTAACTAAATGAGGTATTAATTACATAAGAACGGTACACAGGTAAAGGGGAGGCAGACCGTTTTTCTGGACCCCCTTCTCCCTAATGTTTAGCCCCACTAGTTTTGAAATTATAAGACGTTCGGTCCATTAGTTTGGCGATTTTAACACCTTTCGCCCCATTTCGTTGTCAATTTTAAGACCTTTCGTGCCATTTAGGTGTCGATTATTTCCTGGCGAGCGATAGCGAGTCTGCAGTTTTAATAGGAACCGGCCTTCGGCCGTGATATTTTTCTACCGAAAAATGTACAAATGTATCTTGAAGGGGGGTCTAGGGGGTGTTTTTCTAAGCTTGATGGAGGTCTAGGGAGGAAACTAAAAAAATATATGAATACATGAATTAATAGACCAAACAAACGGCCAGCCTCCCCTTAAGATATTCATTCAACATTATTATTGTGTGTTATGTATTTATCTTCATTGTATCCATCTATTATAAACATCATTATCTCTTCTTCTTCTTCCAGGTGGGTGGCTGGTCGTGCTCATAGTGTTTGGGGGAATCGAGTTTGGTGAGTACGGTACTGATAACATATATTTATGTTATCAATATAAAACACAAATCCTGGAGAAGAATATGGAGAAAGAGAGAGAGAGAGAGAGAGAGTGAGTGTCACTGTGTGTGTGTGTGTGTGTGTGTGTTCACTTGCTTGTTCGTCAAGGGGAATCCATGCAATGCGAGCAAAGCTCATTATTATCGCGCCTCCTTAACTGGGAATGTATTGCGTGAAATGCATGTTAAGTGTTTATGTATCGTTGGAATGGCTGTGGATGTGTGTGTAGTCTGTATTTTAGCCAATTGGCGACATCTGAAAACGAAGGCTTAGGGTTAATCTGTACGGTACCATTCTCACTACGGTACCAGTCTCACCCGAAGGCTTAGGTTGACCAGTAGCTTAGGTTGACCAGTACGATACCCATCTCACCTTGTAACCGATCACCAACCCCAGATGGGACGTCACAACTTCGTCCACTTATACCAGGTTCCTATTTATACTGCTAGGTGAACAGAGGCTACACCGTTAGGAGACTTTCCCAAATGTCTCTTCCCCGCCCGGGTCTCGAACCCGGGACCTTCTGGTTGTGAGCCAGACGCGCTATCAGTTACGCCACGGGGATGTGTGTGTGTGTATGTGTGTGTGTGTGTGTTCACTGTTCAACGAGTGGAACAAACTGCCAGAGAAAGAGGTACCGGTACCATGTAACACAATTGACACATTGTAAAGGAGTCTATAGACATCATTGTCAAGGAGATTGTCAAGGAGATTGTCAAGTAGATTGTCAAGTAGATTGTCAAGTAGATTGTCAAGTAGATTGTCAAGTAGATTGTCAAGGAGATTGTCAAGTAGATTGTCAAGTAGATTGTCAAGTAGATTGTCAAGTAGATTGTCAAGTAGATTGTCAAGGAGATTGTCAAGTAGATTGGAGTAATATACTGTAGGTAGGTACGGTAACCAATACAAATTAAGTTAAGCATCAGTAGTATAAAATATTTATCAACTTACTTCTTTACTATGGATTTCCAAGTAGAAATGTTCTCATTCTTCTGGGAGCCTTGTTTCCACAACTATATTGCATGCCGACCCAAGGTCGTAGGGAATGGTGGGTGGGGAGAGAGCATTCTGCTTTGCTACCCTTACCTTCCACTTTGTAGCAAATTCTATGACCGGACTGTCTAGTATTGACCGCAAGGTGTGCGCAGTTTGTGTATCTATATAACTCTGTGTAACTCTCCTGCAGTCCTAATCCATATCTTCTGCCCTGGAGGAAGTATCTTCATAATATGTTAATAACCCCAAAACTTCCCGAGGCCCCTTGATCATCATTAACATATAGTGTACCAGCGACGTCCGTTATATTATATTATATATCTATACCGGTACTGTATTTAGTAGACCATTGTTGCTGCTCAGGAAGGATCTGTGGTAGTTAAAAGGTTTGAATGAGACAATTTTATGCAGCTTAGGAAGGATCTGTGGTAGTTAAAAGGTTTGAATGAGACAATTTTATGCAGCTCAGGAAGGATCTGTGGTAGTTAACAAAATTTGAATGAGACAATTGTATGCAGCTTAGGAAGGATCTGCGGTAGTTTAAAAGGGTTGAATGAGATAGTTTGAAGCCTTATAATTGCCAGAGATCCTTCCTAAGCTGAATTAAATCGTAGTAGCCAGCATAAAATATAAGGGATGTCGCCGGTACTGTAAGGGTTAAGTACGGTAGCGCTAATAAGTCATGTCGCAGCTGTCATTACGTTTGGCTCCATCTGTGCTGTATTAAGGGGAGAATTCCACTTGAGGGATTTTTTTTCTGGACCCCTTTCTCCCTCATGTTTAGCCCCATTGCTTTTGAGATTTTAAGACCTTCGCCCTAGTAGTTTGGATATTTTGAGACATTTTGCCCCATTTCTGTCAATTTTAAGACCTTTCGTGCCGTTAAGGTGTCGATTTTTTCCTGGCGAGCGATAGCGAGCCTGTAATTTAAGAGCAACCGGCCTCCGGCCGGGAATTTTTTCTACCGAAAAATTTACAAATTTATCTTGAAAGGGGGTCTAGGGGGTGTAATTTTAAGCTTGATGAAAAAGTAGGGAACAAACTAAATACCTCCCCTTAATGTCTGTCCAATGTTGAATAGGGTGGGTAAGTGTACGAGCATGTTGGTATATCTCATTCGAAATTAAGAATTCCTGTTTAGAAATGTGCTGATACCAATTATTGATCGAAATATACTTGGTGCCGAGACATCACTTATTTGGCCGACTGTACCCCCAGATATAGTGTAATAATTATTATGTTTTCTCCACTAACCAACTTTACTCCTAAACTGGATTTGTGAAGCGGCATGACTTATGGGGACATGGGCTGTTTTTCTGGTTCCCCTTCGTCACCATGCTTACCCTCATTAGCTTTCAGATGTTATGACGTTCAGCCCATTAGATTGGCGATATTAATACATTTCGCCCCATTTTGTTGTCAATTATAAGATCTTTCGTGCCATTTAGGTATCGATTTTTTACTGGCGAGCGATAGGGAGCCTGTAATTTTAAGAGTAAGGCCGGTTACTCTTAAACACACACACACACACACAAACAAACACACACACACACACACACACAAACAAACAAACATACACACACACACACACACACACACACACACACACACACACACACACACACACACACACACACTGACTGACTCGTACACTTCAGAGTTTGATATACACAACTGTTGGATGGACCAGACTGTTTTGTGTCCCACTGCTGCCTGTTAATACTCATGCTAATTCTCGGGAACAACACCGTCAGGAATGTCAATCTGGCTCGCTGAAAGGTCCTGTCGCGTCGTTTGTCCGAGGGTTAACCCCTTCTGTACCGGCGACGTATTTTATATTTGATTTCAGCTACATTTAGACAATTTCATGAAGCTTAGGAAGGATATATGGTAGCTAAAAGGATGAATTGAGATAGTATGTAGTTTGTTTATGGGTAGGCGTCCTTCCTCAGCTGAATCAAATCGTCTATTATCAGAAAATAAGTTTGAAGCAATTTAAGTCACAAGAAGAGGGAAAGACTTATTCTAGGAGAGAGTTCCAGAGCTCAGCTGTTAAATAGAAGAAAGTCTGAGAGTAATGTTTCACTCTTGGGTTGGAGAGTTGCACAGAGTAGGGGTGGGATTGTGTTGCAAGACGGGTACCATGTGCCCTACATAGAGGAGGTGGTATACACTGGGAGAGCTCTGAGGAACACTGATTATTATAGTAGCGATAGAATAGCGAGAGAGATGCAACATTGCGACGAAGAGAGATAGATTGCAGAGAGTTGGTGAGTGGACGAGAGTTAATGATAATAAAGGCCTTCCTTTCTACTTTGTCTAGGAATGCGGTGTGAGAGGATCCTCCCCACAAATGTGAACAATACTCAATACAATGACGCACCGTGCCCCTGTACAGAGCGAAAAGCTGTGCAGGGGTAAAGAACCCCTTGAGGCGGTTGAGCACACCCAGCTTATGGGAGGCTGTCTTAGCCAGACTGGTAATATGGTCCTTCCAAGTGAGAGCAGAAGAAAAAGAGACACCAAGAATATTGAGAGAAGATGAAGGATTGATTTTTGTATTGTTGAAGTACAAGGGATAGTCCTCTGGGAGTTCCGGTTGGGTAGATAGATGGAGAAATTGGGTTTTGGAAGCATTAAAGGCAACAAGATTTTCTCTGCCCCAATTGGAAATAGTAGTTAGATCAGAGGATACCTGTTGTATGGCTTCATTACATTTGTTTTTGAGGGATTGCTGGCTGGGGCGTTCTGGAAAACTAATTTATTAGTGTAAGGTAGAGTTGTCTTCGTATGAATGGATAGGACTGGAGGTACAGTTGAGAAGATCATTTATGAAAATTAGAAAGAAATGGGAGATGGGACAGAACCCTGAGGAACACCGGAGTTGATAAGATGAGGAAGTGAGCAATCCGTAGCCTGTTCATTATAGGTAGGCCAGAAAGCGTAACTCCTAACCTGTGTATACTTCTACCATGTGGGAAGAGTCAGCCAGGGAATTAGGGGTGGAAATGCACAGCCCCTTTGTTCCATCCCTTTTTTAGTTATAGAAGTTAGGGGTCACAATTTCTGGCCTACTTATAATGAATGACCTTTAGTCGTTCATTGCTCAGTGGTGGAGGGATGCACAGCTCAGTAGATTTAAGCTGGTATCACACGAGAGCTTTTGTAGTCAACATTCGATGATCAACATTTTTCGGGCAACATTTCTGGAATATTTTGCACTGATATCGGAAACTAGACTGATGATGGATGAATTTGGGTAGCCGAAATATGTTAAATGTTGACCTCATAAGCTGCCAGACCAGTGTTAAGGATAAATGTTGAGGGAAAAAGCGCTCGTGTGATACCGGCTTTAGGTGTGAACTGCTAAACACACGATCGATGGTTCAAGACCCGACGCCATATTTAGAGGTTATAAAGGGTTTGTGTAGGATCATATTTGTCTTCTTGGTTGAGATGGATATATTTGTCTTCTTGGTTGAGATGGATTATATTTGTCTTCTTGGTTGAGATGGATATATTTTGGTGTAGGACGCAACTGTTGAGTGTTACTGTAACAGCGAGTGGTCGGCTTTTGCCTGGTTTTTGTTTAATGATGTTTTATTACTGTACCAGTCCTGTATAGAATCGTGAGGTTCAGAGTCGTAAAGATTCCAGGACGAGCTCCATAGAAAATGAGAAAAATTACGTGTGTGTGTGTGTGTGTGTGTGCGTGTGTGTATGTGTTAGGGTGAGTGTGTCTGCTTGTGTGTGTGTATGCTAACTTGAATAACATTCCCTTTATTCTTGTAAATGTTCACTCTTCTGTATAAAGACCCAGGAGGCCTGGGTCAGGATACAGGGTACAGGATTACCTGTTTATATTTACACTAATAATTGAAGCGTGTACTACCGGTATATACTGCAAAAATTACACGTTCAAGTAAGTATGTATGTATGTATGTATGTATGTATGTATGTTTATGCTCAGGCCCAATCCCCACTTTTCCAATTTTGTTTGTTTTATTTTCTATTTTAATCTATTTTATTATTTTGTTTGTTTTATTTTCTATTTTACTCTATTTTATTATTTTGTTTGTTTTATTTTCTATTTTACTCTATTTTATTATTTTGTTTGTTTTATTTTCTATTTTACTCTATTTTATTATTTTGTTTGTTTTATTTTCTATTTTACTCTATTTTATTATTTTGTTTGTTTTATTTTCTTGGGGGTGACCGACTTAAGACAGAGCAAGAACAGGGAAAACACAAAACACAAGACAGAACAACGAACAAACAAAGTAAGTACTGTAGTTAAATATTTACGCTGATATATTGCGAGTAATCTCCGTAGAGTTATGCTATTTAATACCGTAATTAATTTTCAATCTGTGAAGAGATAATTATGCCATATTCATATGCGATGGTGATGAAGTGTGTGTGTGTGTGTGTGTGTGTGTAAACACAGATTCATAGTGGTATATATATATATATATATATATATATATATATATATATATATATATATATATATATATATATTGAGAATATATCACAAATACACGTGAGCCACTAAATGTTTCTAGTCTCTCAGTGGGGATCGAACCATCGACCATCAGAACGATAGCCGACGCTTAATCAATTACACCACGGCAGTCGGCTATCGTTCTGATGGTCGATGGTTCGATCCCCACTGAGAGACTAGAAATATATATATATATATATATATATATATATATATATATACAGGGTGTCCCAGGAGGAAAGGGCATAACTTTGGGAAATGATAAAACAAGGTATTCTAAGCCTAACATGTTCTATAACAAAAAGTTCAAATCTAAACTGTTAAAAAGATATTGAAGGTTTTATATAGTGTTCTCCCCCGCCTCACTGTAATGGACTCTTCCATGTCAGAAAGTTTCCAACTGGTCCAAAGTGAGCTATTATATCTATAATCATTTCTAACTTACAGAATTATAATATCTTTACAATAACATGGTAAAATAACTGCAGTTAGATAGAGGTGTGGTAGGTACTAGGACCTACCCCTTATGTTATGGGGAAATACTTAAGAAAATGTAATTTTCAACATGCAATATCTCTTTACTGGTTGAGATTTGGAATATTTCGTATAGAACATTTTAGGCTTAGAATATTTTGTTTATCATTTATGCCCTTTCCTCCTGGGACACCATATATATATATATATATATATATATATATATTATTTTTCACGATAAATAGAGAGACATACCGAGAAATATTGTAGACATGCAAACAAATGTATACAAACTACAAGTATTGGTGTTGGTACCATTGCCTAAAGGAGTACCGGTACAGTGGTATAGTAAGAGGAGGAGGAGGAGGAGGAGGAGGAGGAGGAGGAGGAGGAGGAGGAGAAGAGAATGGAGAGGCCCAGTCGTCGGATATGTAAATGTTTACAATATTACACGGTCGATCTACCTACAGGAAGGGAATAGTGTAGTAGTTGTGGTGTGAGTGTGGTGGTGGTGGAAGGAGTTAAAGTGGTGGTTGTGGTAGTAGTGGTGGTGGATGGAGATAAAGTGGTGGTTGTGGTAGTGGTGGTGGTGGGGATGGAGAGGGTGGTTGTGGTAGTGGTGGTGGTGGATGGAGATAAAGTGGGTGGGTGGTGGTAGTAGTAGTGGTGGTGGTGGATGGAGATAAAGTGGTGGTTGTGGTAGTGGTGGTGGTGGATGGAGATAAAGTGGTGGTTGTGGTAGTGGTGGTGGTGGATGGAGATAAAGTGGTGGTTGTGGTAGTGGTGGTGGTGGATGGAGATAAAGTGGTGTGGTATTGTGGTGGTGGTGGTGGTGGTAGTGGTTGGTGGTGGATGGAGATAAAGTGGTGGTTGTGGTAGTGGTGGTGGTGGATGGAGACAAAGTGGTGGTTGTGGTAGTGGTGGTGGTGGATGGAGATAAAGTGGTGGTTGTGGTAGTGGTGGTGGTGGATGGAGATAAAGTGGTGGTTGTGGTAGTGGTGGTGGTGGATGGAGATAAAGTGGTGGTTGTGGTAGTGGTGGTGGTGGATGGAGATAAAGTGGTGGTTGTGGTAGTGGTGGTGGTGGAAGGAGTTAAAGTGGTGGTTGTGGTAGTAGTGGTGGTGGATGGAGATAAAGTGGTGGTTGTGGTAGTGGTGGTGGTGGATGGAGATAAAGTGGTGGTTGTGGTAGTGGTGGTGATGGATGGTGTTAAAGTGGTAGTTGTGGTGTGATGGTTGTGGTAGTGGTGGTGATGGATGGAGTTAAGTGGTGGTTGTGGTAGTGGTGGTGGTGGATGGAGTTAAAGTGGTGGTTGTGGTAGTGGTGGTGGTGGATGGAGATAAAGTGGTGGTTGTGGTAGTGGTGGTGGTGGATGGATTTAAAGTGGTGGTTGTGGTAGTGGGTGGTGGTGGGTGGAGATAAAGTGGTGGTTGTGGTAGTGGTGGTGGTGGATGGAGATAAAGTGGTGGTTGTGGTAGTGGTGGTGGTGGATGGAGTTAAAGTGGTGGTTGTGGTAGTGGTGGTGGTGGATGGAGATAAAGTGGTGGTTGTGGTAGTGGTGGTAGTGGAGGGAGTTAAAGTGGTGGTTGTGGTAGGAGAGAGGGTGGATGGAGGGAAAGTGGTGGTTGGTGGTGTGGTGTGTGGGTGGTGGTGGATGGAGATAATGTGGTGGTTGTGGTATGGTGGTAGTGGTGGTGGTGGAAGGAGTTAAAGTGGTGGTTGTGGTAGTAGTGGTGGTGGATGGAGATAAAGTGGTGGTTGTGGTAGTGGTGGTGGTGGATGGAGTTAAAGTGGTGGTTGTGGTAGTAGTGGTGGTGGATGGAGATAAAGTGGGGGTTGTGGTTAGTGGTGGTGGTGGATGGAGTTAAAGTGGTGGTTGTGGTAGTGGTGGTGGTGGATGGAGATAAAGTGGTGGTTGTGGTAGTGGTGGTGGTGGATGGAGTTAAAGTGGTGGTTGTGGTAGTGGTGGTGGTGGGTGGAGATGAAGTGGGGTGTTGTGGGTAGTGGTGGTGGTGGATGGAGATAAAGTGGTGGTGGGGGTAGTGGTGGTGGTGGATGGAGTTAAAGTGGTGGTTATGGTAGGGGTGGTGGTGGATGGAGATTGATAAAGTGGTGGTTTGTGGGGTAGTGGTGGTGGTGGTTAGGGTAGATAAAGTGGTGGTTGTGGTAGTGGTGGTGGTGGATGGAGATAAAGTGGTGGTTGTGGTAGTGGTGGTGGTGGATGGAGATAAAGTGGTGGTTGTGGTAGTGGTGGTGGTGGATGGAATTAAAGTGGTGGTTGTGGTAGTAGTGGTGGTGGTGGTTGTGAGTGTGGTGGTGAGTGTCGTAGTGGTAGTCAATCAATCAATCAGCTTTATTGCATAATACATATACAAGTGGCATACATATTACATATTGGCAGTTAGGCCTATACAACAAATATCACAACTCTACAATATTATTAAAATAACAAAATCCTTGTAAATTAAAAAAGACCGTAAGTTTGGTAGACATAATAGTTCATCAAAAATAGAAACTTGAGGATGATACCGTACAACTGATGGTGCGCTACATTATATTAAGGGGAGGTTTCCACTTGAGGGATTTTTTTTTCTAACTTCCTTCTCCCTCATGTTTAGCCCAATTTTTTTGAGATTTTAAGAAGTTTACCCCATTAGTTTGGTGATTTTTAAGAATTTCCGCCCCATTCTGTCAATTTTAAGACCTTTCGTGCCATTTAGGTGTCGATTTTATCCTGGCGAGCGATAGCGAGCCTGTAATTTAAGAGTAATCGGCCTTCGGCCGGGACATTTTTCTACCGAAAAATGTACAAATTTATCTTGAAAGGGGGTCAAGGGGGTGAAATTTTAAGATTGCTGGAGGAGTAGGAAACAAACTAGAAACCTCCCCTTAACCCTACTACCACAGATCCTTCTTAAACTGCACAAAACCGTCTAAATATAGCAGAATGAAATGAAAAATACGTCACCTGTACAGTCGTGCTAATAAGTCATGTGTCGGCACTAATTATGTTTTGATCAATAATTTGGTATCGGCAATATCTAAGCTTCATTTCTTCATATCGAGTGAAATATACAAACATGTTCCTACACTTACCCACCCTATTCAACATCTTACAGACATTAATACAGCACAGAGCGAGCCAAACGTAATGAAAGCTGGGACATGACTTATTAGCGCCACGGTACAGAAGGGGTTAATAAGGGGAGGACATGGCAGTTTACCGTCAGCCATCAGAGTGGAAAAGGGGAGGGAAAGACGAGGAAGACAAATTGTTGGAGAGGTTTTTGGCTAGATGTCAGAAAGCTTGGGAAGAGCTAGAGTTGGATACCGTAGTTCAGTGCATTTATTACTGATGAAAGAGTGTTTGGCAAGTCGAAGAACAGATTTGGCTTGATTCCGGGCAGAAACTTCGCAAGGAAGTGAATTGGCAATTAAATAGGACGACACTCTCTATAATTACAAAACTAACGGAATGAAACGTCTTAATATCGCCATCACGCTTGCTATCACCCCACCAGACGCACCAAGGAACCTTTTTAAACGAGCAGAAGTGCTACCAACGCCCCACAAATCCCAGTTTTCTGCTCCCTCACCGCTATAGCTCGTTTGTCTTTAGTGGCTGTCCAATATTTCGCCTATAATGGCCTTTCTCTCCCCAGGACCGCTCGTAATTGGGGTTTAATATCCTCTTGAAAGATACTAAAACACTTGTAGCTACACGATTTATTGTTGCTTCTTTTAGGGTGCGGGAGGGTTGGGTTGCTCTCTATACCTCTATCAAGCTTAACCCTCTCCGACATATGACGCGATTTTGAGCCTATTGGGGATACTTTAAAGCCTTTGTTACCATCAGGGATATTTAGAAACCTTTAGTTTAGTTACTTCAACCTCTGCAGTTGTCTTTGAGTTAGCTGTGGGCAGAAAACTAATTTTGGAGAGGTAATTATAAGAGTGAGAGAACTCTATTTCTTATTGCTAATCTGGCAACCTCTGCGTTATAAATGCGTGAAAGGGTTAAGCAAAATTCCCCCAAGACCCTTCAAGATGCATCTGTGTGTGTGTGTGTGTTTTTTAGTAAAATGCCTCGGCCAAATACCGGTTCCTCTTAAATTGCAGGCTCGCTTTCGCTCTCCAGGAAACAATCGACATCTAATGGGCACGAAACGTATTTTTTTGAACATAATTATCTTTACGTTAACTACAAAACGTATAGACACTATTTATTGAGAACAAATATTCCATCAACAACTCAATCCACATAGGCCTGAAGAAGCACATACGGGAAACACGATTTCTTATAAGTGATTGTACTTACGCCTCTGTGTGTTTTTGCTCTTTACATTAAGGGAGGATGGTTCACTTTTTGGCCGATTTTTGCATGTATTCATTATTTTTGCATGTATTCATTATTTTTGCATGTATTCATTATGTTTGCATGTATTCATTATTTTTGCATGTATTCATTAGTTTTGCATGTATTCATTATTTTTGCATGTATTCATTAGTTTTGCATGTATTCATTATTTTTCTAGTTTGCTCCCTAGACCTCCATCAAATTTAAACAAACATTCATTAGAGCCCCCTTCTAGATTAATTTGTACATTTTTCGGTAGAAAAATTTCCCGGCCGAAGGCCGGTTCTTCCAACATTACAGGCTCACTATCGTTCGCCAGGGAAAAAATCGACACCTAAATAGCACGAAAGGTCTAAATATTGACGACAAAATGGGGCGAAAGGTCTTAAAAATCGACTAATTAATGGGGCAAACATCTTAACATCTGAAAACTAATGGGGCTAAACATGAGGGAGAAAGTGGTCCAGAAAAGCGGCCCCCCCCCCCCCCCCCCCCCTTAAAAGGTTGTTGATAAGTGTACAGTCACTCATAAATATTTGAGGACCTCACCCATTTCTAATTATGGAAGTATATTTTGGGAAACAAATTTATGAATATTATATTATGTACGGTGGCGCTAATAAGTCATGTCCCAGCTGTCATTACGTTTGGCTGGCTCTGTGCTGTATTAATGGCTGTCAGATGTTGAATAGGGTAGGCAAGTGTAGGAGCATGTTTGTATATTTCACTCGCTATGAAGAAATGAAGCTTAGATATTGCCGATACCAATTATTGATCAAAACATACTTGGTGCCGAGACATCACTTATTAGCGCGACTGTACATAAAATACAAAGCTATATATTATTAGGGTTTTTACACCAACTAACTTCACTTCTAAACTCAATTAATGAAATCAACAAATACATGTGGCGCTCCGAGGACTGGAACCCAGGATACACACATCGAAATTGCGCGCACTATGCATTACGCTATCAAGACAGTTAACGAAATATGGACAAGCCTACGATTTATTATGCAGTTTCGAATCCTGCATATTAATATTAATACTATTTATTGAAAAGTAAGTTCCATCCAAAAATCAACCCAGGCAATTATAATGGTTTAAATAAAAAACATAAAAGGTCCACGAGTGTTTATAAGTGACAAGTGAAAATAAATGCAACTTATTGTTCTAGAATCCTAGATGGTCTTCGTTTCTATATCAGGTTTCTCCTCATTTCACATTTGCTATACAAATTAAAAACACACGATTATTTAACATTATATGGCAGTTATAAATAATGTACAGCTGAGGTTAATAGGTGCTGTCAAATATTTCACAAAGTTTCGGACACTGACTAATACTCTGAGGGATAAGCAATTTTCCCAGCAACTATAAAGATACCAATAACACTTTTTGAGCGAAAACCACTGGAATCTATGACAACACTTAATACCCCCGAGTGTACAAGTTAAACTGCAAACAAGGAATATGAACAAATGTGACCAGGATGTGAAAACTAACTTAAGGGGAGATTTCCACTTGAGGGACTTTTTTCTTGACCCCTTTCTCCCTCATGTCTAGCCCCATTGCTTTTGAGATTTTAAGACGTTTGACCCATTAGTTTGGTGATTTTTAAGAATTTCCGCCCCTTTCTGTCAATTTTAAGACCTTTCGTGCCATTTAGGTGTCGATTTTATCCTGGCGAGCGACAGCGAGCCTGTAATTTAAGAGTAATCGGCCTTCGGCCGGGACATTTTTCTACCGAAAAATGTACAAATGTATCTTGAAAGGGGGACAAGGGGGTGAAATTTTAAGATTGCTGGAGGAGTAGGAAACAAACTAAAAACCTTCCCTTAACCCTTTGAGGATCCTGTCGTGTTTTGACAGTATATTCTGGTTATCATTAGACGATTTTATACAGCTTAGGAAGGATCTGTGGGAATTGGCCTACAAGGGTAAACACTGTCCAAGTCAACCCTCTGACTAAGTAACTTGATGAGGTAGATTGAGCTAAGTTAGTTAAGGGGAGACTGGCCGTTTGTTTGGTCTATTAATTAATTTATTCATATATATATATTTTTTTTAGTTTCCTCCCTAGACCTCCATCAAGCTTAGAAAAATACCCCCTAGACCCCCCCTTCAAGATAAATTTGTACATTTTTCGGTAGAAAAATTTCCCGGCCAAAGGCCGGTTCCTCTTAAAATTGCAGGCTCGCAATCGCTCGCCAGGAAATAATCGACACTTAAATGGCACGAAAGGTCTTAATATTGAAAACGAAATGGGGCGAAAGGTGTTAAAATCGCCAAACTAATGGGCCAAATGTCTTATAGTCTCAAAACTAGTGGGGCTAAACATTAGGGAGAAGGGGGTTCAGAAAAACGGTCTGCCTCCTCGTAAGTCCCTCCTCTTCCGTTACTACCACCACCACACCAGTTGCTAACACTCTCCCCTCACCAACAGTACCACCATTACACCACCACCCCTACACCAGCATCATCGTCACCACCAATACCTCACCGCCATCATCAACCACCATTATTACTATAGTCTATTCGCTGTAAGTAGGCGAGAAATCATTACCTCTAACCTCTGTAACTAAAAAACGACTAGAGTAATCGAGCTAATAGTCCTACCATTTGGGAAGAGTCAGTCAAGGAATAGATGTGGAAATTTACAGCCAATTTGCTCTAGCCCTTTTTGAGTTATAGAGGATAGAGGTCATGATTTCTCGCCTACTTACAGCGAATAGACTATAGACCATTACTATCATTGTCACGTATAGTCCCTTATCATCACCACTCATATCAACCGATCTTCACTACAATCATAGTCCCTACCTCACCACCACCAACATCACCATCACCATCCTTCCCTACTCCTTCCCCCTCCCCAACACCCCCCTCGCCACCCCACTGTCAACACCCAAAACCACCACCACCACCCCTCTCCCCATTACCAACACCACCATCACCACCCCACCCCAAAACACCCCCTTCACTACCCTTCCCCTATACCCCCATCACCACCCTTCACCTCCTCCAACACCATCATCACCCCTCCCCCTTCCCCCAACACCCCCATCACCACCCCTCCCCTATACCACCATCGCCACCCCTCCCCCCACATCCCCCTCACCCCCATCAACACCCCCCTCACCACCCCTCCCCTATACCACCATCGCCACCGCTCCCCCAACATCCCCATCACCCACATCAACACCCCCATCACCACCCCTCCACTATACCACCATCGCCACCTCTCCCCCAACATCCCCATCACCCACATTAACACCCCCATCACCACCCCTCCCCTATACCACCATCGCCACCCCTCCCCCAACACCCCCATCACCACCCCTCCCCTATACCACCATCGCCACCCCTCCCCCAACATCCCCATCACCCACATCAACACCCCCATCACCACCCCCATCACCACCCCTCCCCTATACCACCATCGCCACCCCCCTCCCCCAACATCCCCATCACCCACATCAACACCACCATCACCACCCCTCCCCCCAACACCCCCTTCACCACCACCTATCTTCCCAAACACCAACAGTATTTTCCCCTCCTTCATCTGCCCCCCCCCCCCCCCCCCCAGTCCTACTATGAGAGAAGCCCTTGCAACACGGGGGTACACAGCTGTCTCATAGTTCACATACGCAGGATAGGAGCCGCCTGGAATATACACACACATGCACACACACACACAGCATACACACACCATACCACACACACACCCACGCACACACACTCTCTCTCTCACACACACACACACACACACGCACACACACTCTCTCTCTCACACACACACACACACTTGCTAGCATGTAATATCAGTTCATTTAACCCCTTCAGCACAATCGCGTCATTTTCACCATATTCTGGTTACTATTAGACGATTTTCTTTAGCTTACTGCAGACCTCTAGGATGCAAAGGTGATAATATGATTACACTAAACCCTTTAAGGGGAGATTTCCACTTGAGGGATTTTTTTCTTGACTCCTTTCTCCCTCATGTTTAGCCTCATTGTTTTTCTAATTTTAAGACGTTTGCCCCATTTTTTTTGATGATTTTAAGAACTTTCAACCCATTTCTGTCAAATTTAAGACCTTTTGTGCCATTTAGGTGTCGATTTTATCCTGGCGAGCGATAGCGAGCCTGTAATTTAAGAGGAACCGGCTTTCAGGCGGGACATTTTTCTACCGAAAAATGTATAAATTTATCTTGAAAGGGGCTCAAGGGGGTGTAATCTTAAGTTTGATGTATATCTAGGGATCAAACTTAAAACCTCCCCTTAAGTAACACATGTCCTTCTCAAACTGTATAAATTCGTCTATGTTTTTGCCAGAATTAAAGGTAAAAAG